>JAPQWV010000905.1:0-176000 GCA_027422505.1 Craterostigma plantagineum
AGATACTGTATCTGAATGCTGCTTCGTAAATGTTACACACTGCGGAATGAAACCAGAATTTGCTGTACACAACTATTAAATTAGACAATTGGCGCGATTCTGATATTCATGGTTTGGAAGAAAACAAAAGCCAACTTTTATGATGTACTTCATCACTTATTTACCAGTGAGGGCGTCCCCGCTTTCATTACCATAGAATCTCCCACTTATGCAACACCTTTTGAAGATCATTTTATTTTCTGTGAGGGTACCAGTTTTATCTGTCAATATATATTCCACTTGCCCCAAGTCTTCACTAATTGCTGTGCTGTCAACACAAGAAAAAGAACAAATGAACAGACCTAGCTTGAATATGGTTAAAAATATTACCAGACATCTATAGTAGTACTTGGCTGCATGGGACCTAGTTCCTGTCTCTAGATCAAGCATCTTATCATCCCAGTCGATGAATTTAGCATACAAGCTTTTAACAAGATCCAAGGATACCTGCAACATTAGAAAATGTCTTTCAGAGGCATTGTAACGAACTTGTCTCCTGTCAGACTAACTAACTAAAAGAATAGAAAACTTTATAGTTCTGAATTTTGATGCATTCACATGATTTTTATGTTTGCACATGCACTCACATATTTTTTTACGAAACATGTAGGAAAGATTGCTCGTATATGCAAACGTCACTACATAGAACGTATAACAAAAATCAAGGCTACATGAAAGCTCGATAAGTTTGAAACTTCAAAAATCACCTTTATAGATATGGGTATCATGATGGAGCAAAGCAGCTCAAATCGAAGAGGGATGACGAGGAGTTCGTACCAAGGACCTTCTGATGGATATTGAACATACCATAGCTACAGAGGAAAAAACCAATGCTACGTATTAATATGTAAATACCTTGCAAGTAACAGCATGCTGCCAGGATAAAATAGATATCAACTATAAGCAGATAGCATAGCTTGTCCTTATCCACAGAGAACAGGCATAAAGTTCCCATCCCATCATACTTGTTTATCTAAAAGGACGAAAAACACATGCAAAGTTTGGTTTCCTTTTTAGGAATGATTAAAATGAACTACAACGTCAGAGAAATGTAGTTTTCTTTATTCGAAAAGATTAATGAGTCCTCATTTCAGAATCAGATGCTACTATCTGTGATCATGAACCAAGTTCGTTAGGTATACCTCATGCCTATGTTTTTATAATGTACTCTACATTATAGTCAAGCTCCAGAGACCTAGTTATGACTAGTAGACTTTGACAAAAAAAAAAAAATAACTTGTATTTTCAAGACATAATCTGAAATCTGCATCAATTTGTTTACCTCTGGAAAAATAAATGCGATTATTAGCATAGATTGGATTTACTTACTATAAGGCTATTTACAGATAGAAATTCAAGAAGAATATCAGTGTGCACACCTTCCTTGCTTCTGTATCCTTCCAGACATTTCCAGCTATGCCAAGAACAACGACAACTACTATTTGGAAAACAAATATTGCTCCAGTCAATTTGTCGATCATGGCATCTACAGCGGTAAGTTTCGGTTCAGGTATGCCCCTAGACATGCCCAGCTTGGTCTCATTCCCTATGTCAACATGAAAGTGAGAAATATATCGGACATACTTTTTAGCAAATACTTTCCCTTCATGCATTATACATAGAAATCACAATGTCACACTTGCCTGTGTAAACTGCAACCCCACAGGCCCACTCTGTGTTTCGCAGATAACATGATTGAAGCAGGGTGTTTTTTATGGTTAAAGGGCACACATCATTATCAAGAAAGGGAGGAAACAGTCGCATGTTTGCGTCAAACCTCCTAATATCTTTATCTGGAACAGGGCACTCAATCACTCCCTGACCCAAGAAAAGAAAGTAGAGATCATCTGCTAGAAGCTTTGGATTCGAACATCAGATAAAAGCACCCCGCGTTTGTAAATATCTTGCCTTGATTTTTTGCAGCAAGTTAACATCTATTCCCATGCAAGCAGAAGGTATCACTCGTGTCTTAAGGTCAGTTTCACCATCAAGTGCTGATGTCTACAGATCAAATAGAAGATAATCGCTTAAATGTTGGAACGAGCTACATAGGATCCCCCAAATCATCTTTTACAATTACTATGCCACACTGCATTGATACGTCGCTGAAGCACTATAACTTTATCTGAGAGGACCTAAATTCCTCCTATGACCGGTATATCGCAATACAAAATATTTAAAGATATGCAGAGATGAAATCTACAATAAGCATGTTTCATCTGTAAAGTAGATTTTAAAAAAGAAAGACAAACATTTTAGAGGTGTGTCCCTCTGGTTATGTACACAGTCCTAACGACATATCTTTCCACTGCATTTGAACTGCAATATTAGCGTGAATAATCGTGGAACTAGCAAAAGCCACCTTCCAAAACACCTATATGCATGACAGATATATATGGAAGATTGGAAGTTACCTCAACATAGCAAATCCCCAAAGGATCTGATGTACCAATCAAGACGACATCACAAGGAATTTCATCATTTTCACGGAGCCAAACTACGTTTCCAACAAAAATATCTTGTGCTTGAACCTAAATAAAGTTGTAAAAGAAACTTTATTCACCAAATGCAATTGGAAAACAAAATGGAGCCACCTAGTCCCTTGTGACCCAATTGTCCATGAGAAAGATAAATCGTAATTAAATAAACAACAGAAGATCAAATGAATATAAGGGATGAAGGATGTCTTACTAGCTTTCTGATTCCATGTTTCAGAATCCAGACTTCCTTTTCGTTAGCTTTCTTATCAGACAGATGCCTATTATAATCATCCCATGCTTCTTTTGTAGCAGAGACCGCAAATATGAATATAAGAGGACCCCATGTACTGGCAGGGTTTACGGGAGTAATCAAAGACCACAATTGTAGGCAGGCGATCAACAGAAAGTACTGATTCATAAATCGACTGCAAGAAAGGCAGAGAGATGCTAGTGACAAACAAGGGAATAGAAGACGCAGAGAAAGATACATGTCATAAAGGCAAGAAAAGCCATTTCAAACACAGAACAGTTCCGTCTCTTTCAATATGGAACAAAGAAGATGCATACACGGCAAGATGAAGAAAATGAAGGTGAAAGGTGAAAGCACACGCGCTTAAGCAAATAATGAGATCCGTGGCCCAATAAAGAGGCAGGTGAATCAGGTTTATAATATGATATACTTGTCAATAAATCAACCAGCATACATGGGCTTGCAAGGATGGGGAAGGAGAGGCAACTATTTACCTGAACTGCTCCCATAAATTCTTGGGGAGAAAATTCCATGCGGTGTATTTTCTGTTTGATATTCGATTGTCACAGTAGAGGTCTTGTGCCGCATTGTCGTCGTTTATATATACATAGCCCTTCATATTATAGCTTTCCGAAATAAACTTAAGAATCAACCAAAAGCTAACATGGATCTCGAACTAATTCCGGCTCAATGACACCAACAGTTCTGCATCTTGCAATGTGATCAATTCAGAATAAGCTACATGCTTAGCAAGACAAATATATCTAGCATTTACTCAGTTATACAGACAACTAGCCAAACTAAATAAATATATAATTATCGGGCGTATATAATCAGGTGCTGCAAACATTCCAGATGTTAAATCGTCAAATACTGGAGAATGGGAAACAAGTCAAGGATTACATTATGTAGAATGATTGATTATCCATTGAGATGATTTCCGGACATTAAGCAGAGAAAGCCCAGATTAAAATAGGTTTGCACATTCAATTACTTGACATTGATTCTCACGAAGTAAAACAAACAAAGTTGATACTTGATACATGTCTACTAAAGACGACAAAAATGATGATTAATCAACTAAGACAGAGTCAGGACAGCTAATGCTATTTGCAGAACAGAAACATATGCCTAGATCGAATGATAAAGATGAAAAATCGTGATTGTCCCTTTTTTCCCCCCTTCAATCCACCCACTGACACTACCCACTGACACTGACCCACGCAGCAAATAATTTTTTGTCGACGGAAAGAAAAAAAAAAGGATATACCAAGAACTGCGAACTTGCCGGTACGCCAAGAAGTTGGAAGTTGGTAAATCGATGAAATCGGCGAATTTCCCGGATTCCAAAACTGCAGAGATCAGAGCGGCGTCGGTGGTTAGGATCAAATCAGTCAACTCTACCCCTTCTTCCTTTCTCTGTGCAGAGAAATGTAAGTGTGAATAGGAAATGAACACAGCGGTCGTGTCCTGTCTGTCCCAATAATATGTTGATCGATCAACGCGCATCAGTCAACTCTCTACGTACGCCCTTACCTTTCTTCTTTTATAAAGACCGCTACTATTCCGTTAGAGCCCGTGGGAGCCTTGACGGGCTAAATATTTTCAGAAAATCTCAAATGGGCCTTAATTATTACTGACCACCAAACTCTTATCTTCGCTCCGAAGGCCCACATATACGGAAGGAAATAAAATAGGTAGAGAGGAGAGAGAGAGAGAGATATTTGGATAAGTTTTGAGGACGTGGAGGGCTAAGGATGAATGTAATTGTAAAGGCCAGTCGGCCAAACAAGACTTAGCAAAAAAAAAGTAAAAGGAACAGGGAAGTCAAAATTAGGGCTGGGAAAAAATACCGAAATACCGAAATACCGTCCTTATCGTATCGAATCGTATCGAAAATATCGAAAATTTTGGTATACCGAAGTTTTTGGTAAGGTATGATACCGTACCGAAAATTTTCGGTACGGTAATGGTATGAAATTTTAAAAATAAGGTATACCGATTATACCGAAATACCGAAATACTAAAATGTTTTAATATATTTTATATATATACACACACACACACCTATATATATTATATTATTTCAAAAATATAAAATGAAAAATTAAGGATCTTCTCCAACTTATTTAGCCAAATTATTAACTTATACACAACTTTCTAATATTAGGCCCACCATACTTTACTTATGTAACTCAAGTAACGTTTATTTTTGCCTTTTTTCATGATTTTGAAAGCGTGAAGATGCAATGCAATTACTTTTTGTTAATCTTCGCTAATTTTTTAAATATAGCCGCTTCGTTCTAATTAATCTGTATATAAAGTTGTATTTTGTGGTTATCTAAGTTTTTTGTTACTAAGAGACTGGCTAAAATATGTAAATTATTTAAGGTTAAAAATCTTTTTATTTTGAAAATTTTGGTATTAATAATCTATCTTATTGGGGCCTAAGGAGTTTGAATTGATTAAAAATTCCAACACGTCGAATTAACGAGTTACGAGATATGCATGGTAAAAAACCCTCCGTGTGAATGGTATAGAAGGTATGATACCGATACCATACCGAAATTTCGGTATGATACCGTATCGAAATTTAAGGTATACCGAAATTTTGGTATGGTATTGGTATGATTTTTTTGGATACCGAAATTTCGGTACGGTATACGGTATCACAGTTTTGGTACGGTATACCGTACCGAACCACCCCTAGTCAAAATCACGGATCTGTAAATCAAAGGACAACGAACGACTAATCCATTCTCTCATTCTCTTTCATAAATTATCATCATCCAATGGCACGGGATCACGTGTCGCTTTCACACCATACCCAACCCACCAGACACGTGTACCTAACTAATTGACTGCTAATATCTGCATTGTCACGTGATATGTGCGTGCTGCGTACACCTACAGATTCTATTGGCGATATGATTTATTTTTTATGGCCACGCCACGACATGTGTCCGTGTCCACAAAATAAATAAATAAATCTTTACAAGAAAATTTTTGGATATTTTATTGCCTGCCTGCTTTCCATGAAACCAATCCAATCCTATTTTTATTATTATTTTAATACGTTGATGGGATAGGTCACCTAACCACATCCACATGCCGGTGTTTCCTAAACATTCTTCCCTCCAATTCATTCACAAACATTTATTTGTTAGATGAGATTTCTTACATTTAATCTGCGACGTTCATCTTTACTTGCAATATCTCAATCTAATAAATTATTTTCATTAATAGCAGGCACGTGATTTGTATTCATATTTTCACCTGCAGTTGCAGATTAAAAAATGCAATAAGACCATAGCGTTACGCCTACCACTGCCACTGCCTATGTACTTTTGCTCCATGGCATTGTTTAGGTCAAGCATATTAACTTGGGCGGGTGGGGAATTTAATGCGATGCTACAATATACAATATTGGTACAATAATAAGAGCCACGAAAACAATAATAACGTATAACTAAACTATAGGGGACAGATGTAATTCCTGTTGTGATAGGTGAGATGTATCTAACTAGGTGCAATAAAGCAGTTCTCGTAATTGTAGCATTACCCTCAGTGGATAATACTACTACGTACATTTTATTTTATTCTTAATTTTGGAGAAATGGGATTAACTTCGCGTGCTAGTAAATTAAATTAGTATTTGTATTACAAAAGTGAAAATATTGTAGTGTCAACTGTTTGACCAGGCTTAGGCGGGCCCCGCTAGATTTTGGGCCTTGGGCCTGGATAGCAACTGCTGCGTAGATTAGTGTGTTTGTAGTTGCTTTTAATATACATATATTCGTGCTATTACAATATGTATATATAACAAAATTAAATAAAAAATCACAGCATATCATCTGAAGTCTCAATGCTCAGGTCCATGATTTTTTGTGGAAATGGATTGACATACAGGCAATTGTATGTACATCAATTAAATTAAATAACTGATAATCGAAATGCAACAAATCTTATCCAATTAGCTACTTGATAAAGTATATTGTACTCTTTACGTGAATATTAATAACAATAATTGTTTTCTACATGTGGACCATTTGCAATGCTCCTTCCCAGACAGGCATGCAACCAAACAAGCCCTTATGGGAGTTAGGAAGGAGAGTCAAAAGTTACTCGGTCGCAGTAAATGCAAAGGCCCATGTATTGTTGAGTTGAGAAGCAATAATAAATAATTAATTATGAATTGACATTTTATTTTTAATTGGTAAGTAGTGGTTTGGATTGTGGATTGGATTGGAGGAGGCAAACAAACAAACCAACCAGCATAGCCAACAGATATTTCAACCTAACCATTAACCATGGTCTATGTTAACCACGGTTAAGTCAGACCAGTTTATATTGCGACCCACCGCCCACCAATGCTCGACAGGCAGAAAGGCAGTTCCGACAAATAATAATCTCAGTGAGGCGAGTGGCGAAATGATGATGATGACCATGATCGGAGATACTCCTCGTTCTAGTCCGACCGTGCAAATTCCAACCTACGACTACTACCAATACCTCGCCGATGACTCATCAGCCACTCACATTATTCACTCCCCCATCTCTTCCTACAGCCCAGACATGTCTCACTACGACGACAAAGCACTCGAAGCAGCTCTCCAACGCTATCTCCCCTCTAACAACGACGACGTCGTACAGGTCACCGCCAACCACTCAGATTCCGATGATTTTGACATCGACTTCGACTTCCCCATGGACGCTTTCTCCTGCGACGAGTTCCGCATGTACGAGTTCAAGGTGAAGAAATGCGTCCGTGCAAGGTCTCACGACTGGACAGAGTGCCCCTTCGCTCACCCTGGGGAGAAGGCTCACCGGAGAGATCCGAGGAGGTACAACTATTCCGGTACGGCCTGCCCAGAGTTTAGAAAGGCCGGCGGGTGTAAGAAGGGCGACGCTTGCGAGTACTCGCACGGCGTTTTCGAGTGCTGGCTACATCCTGCGAGGTACAGGACACAGCCTTGCAAGGATGGGACCCACTGCAAGCGGCGCGTGTGCTTCTTCGCCCACACGCCTGACCAGCTGAGGACGACGCAGGAGGCTTCGGCACTGTTAATGTTTGGTTCGCCACCGTCTTCTCCGACCACTGCTGGGCCGTCCCCCGTAAATCTGGGTACGTGACGTGCTGTTCCATTTTGAGAATATTAAGTTTATTGGCACAAGGAAGCAGTGGGTCAGTTATGTTTGTTTGTTAATCTCTGGCACATGGGTGCAGTGGAGTCGATGCGCGGTCTCCATATTAACAAGAAGAATGGGAATCTGGGCTTAGGAATGGGTCTTGGAGGTATGAACATGAGCCCACCGGCGTGGGGTCTCCGATACGGTGGTTCGCCGCAAAGTCCAAGCCGACGCGGCTTCATAAGCCTGCCTTCGACTCCGGCGTGCAACATCAGATCGAATCTGTTCGACGTTTGGGAGGAGGAAGAACCCGTGATGGAAAGGGTCGAGTCTGGAAAATTGCTGCGCGATATGATGTACGCCAAGCTCGAGAAAGAGAACTCCTTGGATCGCAGGTCTTCCTCTTCGGATCCTGATTTCGGGTGGGTGTCGGAGCTGGTAATGTAAGTTGGGTTCGGGTTAGGTTAGGCAGCCTTTTGTTAATTAATTTGCCCAGTTCCATTTGACTTGTTGACTGTGAATACGTTGTTTTGTGTTTCTCACACTCTTGAGTGTGGCTTGTGTGTCTCTCTGTAGATATATGCTAGGTAATCGAGGTTGGTTCGTGATGTGGTCTGGAAGTTGCGCGGATATCGTTAGATCTCTATTGTTTAGACAGAAGAAGAGAAGAATTTTTGTAAATTCTGTAAGTATTAAAACTCGAAATGTGTTGCTTGGGCTGCCAATATAATATTATAATTAATATTTTCTATTTGTATGTTTCCCTTTTCCATCTTTCTTTCTTTGCTTGGAGCGGTATCAATGATTCTACAGGCATAAATAATGGAGTTTGGGTTAAGTAGAGTCTTTAGAAAGATTTCATGGGATTTGAACTGATCAACATGTCCCCTCCCTCACGATCTTATCCTACTCATCACTATTAAAATAACTAGGCGGGTTGGTTGGGTTGGTTTTTATTTTATTTTTAGATCCATCTCAAAGTAACTTTAAAAAGCAGTTTTTCCACTTAAAATAATATATATCGCAGGATTTTGCTATCTTGAAGATCTTATCCTACTTAGTTGTCTGTCTACAATCATTTTTCTAGCTTGAAGATTGTTAAGGGTTCGATGCACTCTTAGAATTGATCATGATGTTTTAAGCGATGACTCGGGCGAAAATTCCTACACAAAAAAATCTCACACATACAATTGACAGCAATTCCGCAAGAGGTTTGTTATGGTGCACTACAACAACTACCGTGAGCACAATATCATATTTTTTAAAATATTTAGGGGTTGTTTTTAAAGAATTGGTGTGGAAAAAATGAAATGTAGAAGTTAGTTTTGTGGTTAGGTTATTAGAGAAATATGAGGAAAATAAAAGAAAACTTAAACTAACTTAGAAGCTAAAGCTAATTTCTTCACCAAATTGTGAGGAAAAGGAAAGGAAAAGTAATGAAAATATTTCTTTCTTAGTTCTTTTTTTTTTTGTCACCGCTTTCCTCGATCCAAACGCGGCCTTAAGGTTTTCGATCTCTCGAAGCGTTTATCACCTGACTGCCCCTCTCAACTCATCTAAACATCCGCCGTTCCTCTCCGATGCGTTGGTTTCAAAAAGCGAGGGCTAAATTTAGACCACAATTACTCTTGCTTTTCTATTAGGAAGCATAGTCATAAATGCAATATCTAAGATGTTGTAATGGTGTTTTCTTCATGGCATCTGTGCCGTTATTACCTCTGATGAGTTAGATCCCATTGACCCTGAACGATATTTAAAGTGAGCTTAAACTTGAAATTTTCTGTGATGCAGATTG
Organism: Craterostigma plantagineum; assembly: GCA_027422505.1. NCBI lineage: Eukaryota > Viridiplantae > Streptophyta > Magnoliopsida > Lamiales > Linderniaceae > Craterostigma > Craterostigma plantagineum. Next base: position 9,695 of record JAPQWV010000905.1, read on the forward strand.
GGCAGCTTAGCCAACACATGCATGAACCTAGACAAACTCATCTTAATGCTGCATATAGAATCATGATATGTTTGAAAGGAAAGACGGGACTTGGTCTGTTTATGTCTGCTAATAGTGAGCTTAAAATTCGAAGTTTTCTGTGATGCTGATTGGCAGCTTGTCCCGATACCAGGAAATCTTTGACAGGATACTTGGTGTAGCTCGGAAGCTCCATCCTACGAAGTCAAGATGCAAACAATCGTTGCAAAAAGCTCTGCTTGAGAAGTCGTATGGTTACTTGGCTTGTTGAAAGATCTTAGAATTAATAATCTACGTCATGTGCAGGTATGGTGAGACATCAGATAAAAAATATTTCTTGCAGCAAATCCAGTGAACGAAGCGAGCATATAGAAGTCGATTGCCATTTCATCCGAGACAAGGTTGAAGATGGAACTATCAAGTCAACTCACATATCAACATTTAGACCAGCCTGCAGATTTATTAGCGAGCCCCTGGTGAAATATCAGTTTGATTATCTACTCAGCAAGTATGGTGTCACTAATCTATATGATCACCATGCTTGAGGGGGAGCATTGAGATATGCAGTGCAAGATTCATACTTTAGCTCAGTATTCTGATATCAATACTATAAGGAGCCGTTTGAGGTTTTTAGTTGGGCTGTAATTGTATTTGGGCTTTTATTTTTCAGGCCCAGATGTAGGATGTATAAGGACTTTACCCTGTAAATCGAATTGGTGAAGTAACAGGAATTAGTTTTTGTGGTTAGATTATTAGATAAATATATGAGGAAAATAAAAGAAAATTTAAACTAAGTTAGAAGCTAAAACCAATTTCCTCGCAAAATCGTGCTGAAAGGAAAGGAGAAGTAATGAAAATAACTTCCTAGTTTTTTTCTATCACGGCTTTCCTCGATCCAAACACGGCCTTAAGGTTTTCGATCTCTCCGACGCAATTATCACCTCGGCTGCCCCTCTCAACTCATCTAAACATCCGTCGTTCCTCCCCGACGCGTTGATTTCATAAAGCGAGGGCTAAATTTAACCACAACTCGGGAATATCTTAGCAGATGAATTAGTAGTTGTTGTTCTTGTTTCTTAGTACCTTTAGTAATTCCTATCCCTGTTATGTTCCTTGGATTATTTACAAGTGGTATTCAAGCTCTTATTTTTGCAACTTTAGCCGTGGCTTATATAGAGGTGAATCCGTGGAAGGTCATCATTAAATTAGTCTGTTTTTTAGCTTAGCGCAAAACAATGTATGCCCATCTCAAGATAATTTACTTAAGGCAGGTAAATATACTCTCTATTAGGAAGAATAATCATAATGCAATATCTAATATGTTGCGGTAATGGTGTTTTCTTCATGGTAGAGATGGCAATGGGTAGGGTATGGGTATACCCATCTAAACCCATACCCAATTACATAAATGGGTATGGACATACCCATTTATTTAATAGGTAACAATAATTGGGTATAGATCCAAACCCATTAAATTAAATGGGTAAACGGGTCTTAAATGGGCATAAAATGGATCTTTAATACTCTAAAAACAACATCACTTCATTTCAGAATCCGATTCAAACTGTCAATAGAAAATCACACATTAAAATAGATCAAACAACATTCTTGATTAAATCAATATCTCATAAGAATGCAGAAAGAAGCAAAATCTAAGTAGAAAATCCATGCTCCGAATCCAAGTCGAATCTTCAAATATCATCTTCGAAGTGAGAGGATTGCACATCATCAAGATCCTTAAATTTAAACAAAACCAGTGCCGCCATTACCTCTCGCGAGTTAGATCCAATTGACCCTGAACGAGATTTAAAGTTCACTAATTTTATAACAATCAACTTTTTTTTCATCTGTTGAGACCCCACCCTCTTTAACTACAGTTGCTTTTGTTATGGTTCCAAACATATCTCCCAAATATGCTCCGTCTCATTTCGTTTTCCAATTTTATTACAAATCTCAACTAAACTAAAACTATCTCTTTAAGAGATCTTTCAGTTGATATGGGGGATGGGCTGTGTTGAATACTCACTTCAAACAAACTACAACGGCTCCCAATCCCTGCCTGTATCAAAACTTATGCTACTCGCCAGCTACAACTTACATCTGCTCCACACAACTAAGGCTACTCGGGCATTTGAGACGGGCAATAATATCGACAAAAGCAGGTTTGACCTAGTGGATTCCTAAAGAAAATAATCTTAGATTACGGCAAATGGATATCAAAGATCGCTGCAATGGAAAGAGATCTATTGAGAATGACCTGTTCCAACAGGCCGTAATTATTTGAGCGACCATTGGATCAACCGTGGGAGGAATATAAGGTGTCTGCCTTGGAATCCAACAGCTCCAACAACCTGCATTGAGTTCAATCCAGCCCATGGGACTTGAAGAGTAGACAGTTCCCATAATATCACTCCAAAGCTATATAACGTCCGATCTACAGATTGAAATACTAACTGGAAAGGCAAATTAACTCGCTTCTCATTGGATGGTTCATTCCTCAAAACCTCAGATGCCATCCATTCAGCCTGCACGTTTGACGAAAACGAGTCATGGGTTATCTTCCAAACTTGATCCAATCAATCGACAGCTAACGAATGATACATTAAGGGTATTAAAATGTCTGGGGAAAAGGAAAAAAGGCCAGTAAAAGCAAGCACAATAGCTAGGAAGCCTTACCATGCCTGCTGTTGACTTTGAAGATAGAAAAGTATGGTACTGTAAACGTGACATGCCGAAATCGCAAACCTAGTATGGTGTTCACATGAGCAAATATTACATGCAAGAACATCAACATTAAGAGTGTGACAGCTTTAATACAGAAAGAACTGACCTTTACAGCCCAATTTTTGTCAACAAGGAGGTTTGGAGTCTTCAAATCTCGATGTACGATAGTAGATGACTAGAGTGCAAGTAGTTCATTCCCTTGGCCTGCAAGAATGACAAATTAAAAGATGGTAACAGAAACATATTATATAGGATACAAATGCCTAGCCATACCACATCAAGGGCCATTTGTATCCTCATTCTTTCATCAATTTGGTTGTTTGCCTGTGCAACAGCTTAAACAAACTCCCCCTGTCAGTGGAGAGCGATAATAAGAAGCCGGAACAAACAATAAATATCTCGAAGTTTCAAAGCTTCAAAATACCTTACTATCCTAGTGTCTAAGGGTCTAAGAAAATTGTTTGTCCAATTAAGCAATATCTCTTAATTTGATGACATGTCCCTTGGGTGACTCGAATCATAGGTTAACTTCCTCCAGGAAGGTGTCAGTTTTTTTCAATTAATTTCTAATAGCAACGGCATTCATTTGGTAATTTCTTTAAAATTAGTTTCTCAAATTTTAGCATTATATATTAACACACTGCGTACTGTGTGCAATATACTAATAAAACTTATATTAACAGGCGGTTGAGAGAAATATATTGCATTAAATTCAATGCAGATTTCCCTCAGTTGACTTCTCATGTTTATCTCGTAATGCATTCTTGACAAAGATAGTCACAAGCTAACATTTTTAGAACAGAGAATCCAACCTGAATTAACAATAGCATACACTTAGTGCATGCACGATCAAGTTAATTAGGAATGAAGCATTCTGTTATGGAGTACTAACCTTGGGAGAAACTGTCAATATAGACAAATTTGGAGGTCGAGTCACTGCTCCCATGAAAAGAACAATATTCGGATGTCTTAACCTTGACATTATCTCGATCTAATCTACAATAGGAAAATTATGCTAAAGCGAGAAACATATAACTAGAAGTGTTTGCTTAGGAATGAACTAAAACTAGACTTACCTCACATTTAAATTGTGCAAGAGCATCACTAGAAATATCTTGTTTTAAACTTCTTCACTGCTACCTCCTACCAGAAACTACAACAACTGAGTTCATTAAGCTTAGAACATATTGAGCGAAAAGAACATACCGCCTCGGAGATCCAAATTTTTGGAGCAACTAGATCTTTGAAGAATTTTTGGTCATAAGCGTGTACTTTGCCTGCCCGTTCATGCGTTCCACTTACTCTTTCCAACTCCACACGGACTGCATCCCAGTTTAGCATCCTCGAGTCAATGTGATGCTGTAAGTTGTTGACGCGATGTTTTGTACAATGAGGGGTCGACGGGCAATGGTATAAAAGGATCGGTCAACAACTTTAATCGTTTCTTCTCACGTTCAGGCTGCTCCCGCTTTCTTAACCGTTTGTACCGTACGGGCTCAATCACCGTCTCATTCCCCATCTCGGCCTCATTCGGCGTCCTCGGCTCCACACCCACACCCTCAGCCCTGGGCTCCACGACCTCATCCCTGGGATCCACGACCTCATCCCTGGGCTCCCCACCATCAACCCTGGGCTCCCCGCCCTCAGCCTTGAGCTCCCCGACCTCAACCCTAGTAGGCTCCCCGCCCTCAGCCCTGGGTTCCCCAACCTCATCCCTGGGCTCTCCACCCTCAGCCCTGGGCGCCGACCTTAGCCCCGGTCTCCCCGAAGTCGAACATGTGCTCCACGCCATAATCTCGCCGCCGTGGTCCGAGAACTAAAAACAATATATGGTAAACAAAGAGCGACATGGAATTCTTGCATCGGAATCTTAATTAATACATAACATCATAGAGGAAATCCTGCATCACCCTGATAGAGTCCCGCATATTCCTAACATCGGTTTCCATCCTGTCCATTCTCCTATCAATATGAGCGACTATCGAGCTCAAAGAAACAGGAGGAGGAGGGACCTCTCGAGTACGGTCATCACGTTGCGGAGGAGGGGATGCCTCACCGTGAAGGCTTTGTCGAACCGCGGAGGAGGAGACGCTGATGGAGATGGAGCAAGTCGATGATTGCTGCCACAAAAGCTGGCGATCGTGCGGCCGTGATTTGAGTCAACTTCTGCATCAGATGGTGTAAGCCAACACCTCACATCCTGTGTACTTGTACAAGTTAAAAAACTCAATCCAATTAGGGACATGCAACTCTAAAAATCCATATTATAAATAAATATATATACTTACATCCATCTTCACACCATTTAAGGCATGCTCCGCCGCGTTCCATGATGGAGCAGAACTCTTGCCGAAAAAATTTGGTCTTTCAATGGCACATACATGGTATCGGGAGTCCGTTCACCGCTTTTCCTCCTTGCAAAATCGACCCCGACACTCGGCCAACATTCGTATGCAAGACATGATAAAAGAGAGTAAATATAAGTTAAAAAATATAATATAACTTAAATAGAACAAAATTACTTACCTGAAGCGGTTGGACGAAGCCGCTAATATCGAAGGTTGTATCGTTTTTTCCCTTGGAAGTCGTCATCCGATGCTTCTCCACTAGGTCATTGTCAGACCATGCACAACATTTTCGAACGCAATCCTTCCCCAAGGATATTTGTCACACACTGACCCGCGTCGAAGCTGCAACAGGCGCCGCGTTTCTTAATAAACGCAAGGCTCTATATCAATTCACACATCACGAATAAATATCCCACAGAAGAAACTACAACATAAGTCGATGAAAAATATATGTTTATGTATCGAATGTGATTTTAAACTGTACAGAATCGTTCAAAAATCTCGACCAATGAAAGAATGTATACGAAAATATCTACCCGAAAGATGTACTATGCCAATGGATCCGCAAATGTAATAGAAATGTGGAATATCAAAGTAGAAGAATCAGCAGCGGAAACAACGTTCGAGAATGGCAATCTCCTAATCAAAAGACAACGACCTAGAAGGAAATATATATATAGGGTGAGCAAAGCTCAGTGAGCTGATAACACGGACACCTTTACCCTCACCGAAGGTGCACATCTTATCATGAAATTATAACAAATCAAATATATCGACCATTCTATTCATACAATACAATTATACTTCCACCACTCATACGAGGCCAAAATACGACCACTGACTATCACGAGACACATCAAGTACGTCAACAAAATCCACGTAGTCACATAAACGACGCGTGGGTGGCCATCTCCTCCCTCGAACTGAGCTCCATCTGAGTCTGTCACCGTAACTCTAGACCATAGACAAACTGACCTCAACTACTATAACATGCATGTCTCACACGTACACGGTGAAGTTGGCCAAAATCTCTCCAACAACCACCCTTCAACTATAATCAATATTGTATCAACATATGGCACTAGAAGGGTGCAACCGTTGGGCCTCACTCACCAGGGTGTGCCAAGCCACGGGCTACTTACTCGATTTGTCACTCTGCACTCACCCGAACGTGGCCATTCAAGCTACTTAGAACCTGGTACCAAGTGTATGCAACAAACAAGACCAACCAACAATCCATAAACCCACCAAATAACTCAATAATGTCGAACAATGACGTGCCAACACGTCAAGTATCCCTGTGATCCTGACTCGATTCACAAAACCGCACATATGACCAGAATTCGTCAACCACAACAAGACTGCATGATATATAGCCGACAAGGCTCCCTATCAGTAAGTTCAAGACATAAAATAGTAACACGTCATCACATCACGTGATGCCCCGTGTAACCGTCAAAACAACTCAACGCATCATATATACCCCAAACATTCGACCAACACAAACATAAACATTCTATAGCCGACAAGGCTCACTATTGCAAATCCCCACGATATCACAACAATTCATAGAACGACGATGTAAAATGAGGACATAAACGATAAAATAAAACGGCCCAACGAGGTCCACACGTCCCATGAAGGGAGTGTCCCCGTATTACCCACTCACCCTATCAAATCCTAGCATTTCCCAAGACCCGAAGCTGCCCTCGAGCCCTCGAGCCCTCGATTGATCTTCCTTCGCCTACCAAGATGATAACGAACAACTTTACCTTAGTGAAATTTCCTTCAAGAACTGCTATAATTTTTTAGATTAGTGCCAGCTACTTCAAATAATCATAGAAAATTGTTGGATTGTCCGATTGAGATGATTTCGGTGGCTATGAACAGGTTAGGAAGTTAGCTTTCAATAGAAATAAGTTGCAAAGAAATCGGATAAGTATAGGTGGGTCAAAATTCAAGAATACTATCGCTGCGATAACAATTTTTTTTTCCCAAAAACAGAATCTGTAACAAGAATTCCAGCTTTACACTGAAACTTCTAAAATTCACATAAAATCAAGGAATGATCGACTGAACCGATTCCAACAGCTATGGAAAGCCCAAGAAGTTAGCCTTCCACAGAAATTGATTCATGACAATACAATCAGTATAATCATATCAAAATTGGAGAATACAGAGGACGCGCAACAGAAATTTTCCTGTTTCGCAGCTGAATGTTCAAAAATTCATAAGAAATTGTACATGTATTGGATTGAGCTGATTTCTGCGGCTATGGAAAGCTTAAGAACTGGTTTTCAATAGAAACAAACGCAGAAGAATCAGAGCATGATAACTAGTTCAATTTCACTGAAAACAGAAGCTGCGCGAATAATTTGTCAAAGAAAACGAACCCTAGCTCGATGGAGTTAATAATTTGTCAAAGAAAACGAACCCTAGATCGATGGAGTTAAGAGTGATATTAGAACACATTGTACCTTGGTAAGCTTAATCGAACAGGGACTGCACACGCAAATGATCGAAGCTTCCATGTCTGCTAGCCCCTCTTTTTTTTTTTTTTTTTCTATATTCTTACTTATGGTGAAAGGAAAGTGGAGAGTGGATAAGTATAAACATGAAAGTGCTAGAAATATCAAATGGGCTGGACTGGCTTCATCTAATTCAAATTGGGCTGAAAAATTAAATTTTCATGGGCTATTAATTAATTAGTATTTCAGGTGTTATAAGGTATCTCCCCTTCAAAGAGTTTCGTCCTCGATACGTAAACGTTGCAAACTAATTGAAAAAGGTATGAATATTAACGACGCAATCTAATTCAAAGTGTCGTTCAACGCTGGAGTCTTCTTGGCAGTGGTGTTGGGTTTGGGTGTGGGTTATTTGTTGTTCCGAGGTGACGCTGGAGATGGAGAGACGATGATTGTGGATAATCCGTGCGCCTGTGCTTAAAGATCTCTTTTTTATGTGTCTTCTACTCTTGTTTCTTCCTCCTCCTTCAATCTAATCTGTTATGATTTTCTTATGGATCGGTGTGTTGTATTACTTTATTACGCGTTTGCGAATTCCTCTGAGATATCTGCCATTGATTGATCGCAATTAGCTCAATGTCATTTTCTCTCCTCTTGAATTATTACGGAATTACAAATAAGGCTGCCCAGATTATAATTTGGCAGAACCTTTACTTTCCTCCCGGCCTTGAATAAAGAATAGCAAGCTTGAATTTTGATATAGGACTCTTTTACAAGAGATATATCTCACACCAAGGTTATCTATTCATTAATCCTTTTTCGGAGAGAACGAACACTGGCTTAACGAGCATAATTACAAAACATGCTCATATCATACATACTGATACTTCTTTTGCTTCAGTCGTACCAGTTTGGTTATTCAAGATAATCAACTAGTATTCAAGATAATGAACAATAAAAATGATGAAACCAACCATCCCAAGACGATTGAGCCCACCAGTCTCGTTGGGCCTTCATCATCTGGTTCCTGCCGCAGTTAAAGTATATAAATTTCAGACATACATGCACATACACACACCTCGGGCACTATTAATTTGTATACACACACACACAAACCTGAGGAGGAGGTGTACCACCCGTCGGAGTTTGAGTGATGTCAACCTCAAATGGCCATACATATCTGTCTGGCTTACCACTCCTTGCCAAGCTCCAATCATAGATTCTTCTTTCTTCTACCGATGACAATATGGAATGAGATTCCTGCGTATCAGCAAACATATGCTCAATAATAATGTTCATGATATTAGCCAGCCGGTATCAAAATTATGAAAGGAACACCTCTAAGAGCTGTAGCTCCTTGTTGAGATCTTCTTCAGTCAGCCCTTTATTATTCATCACTTCCGCTACCTTATCCTTGTATGCACTTTTAACCTGCATAACGCACAAGCACGTGTATACACACTGTACTCCCATACATAATTATATATATACATATATTTCTAGATCTAGATTGATCACCTGGTCGTAGGAGCATCCACTTGAAAGCCCTAGCCTTCCGTAGTGATCCACGTCGGTGATTGCTGTAGGCACAGACAGCACAACATTTAATTATTACCAATACCACAACATTAGTTTAAACTAAGATGTTGTGATGGTTACCAATGCCACGCAGAGCTTTTTCCACATTGGGTGCAGATATTAGCGATGGAGGCCCTTTCGGAGCTTGTACTGCTGGAATGTCGGGTTCAGGATCAGTTTCTGTTGCCGTACTGCTACTTGTAATGACTAACAGCCTTCTTCTACTTATTAGCTTGTGTAATTGGGGGCTCAGATACTGATGATGATGATGACTATATCTTGTGTCGATATAGTTGCGGGCGGCTGATGAGAAGCAAGCACAAGCTGTGGCGGCCATTAGTTAAAAAGAGTGTATCTGATGATCTCTATTCTATCTGTTATAACTTATTTGAAAACGGATAAGGCACGACGACTTCTCTTTGCCAGAAAAATGTTATCTAGTCTCTATTCCCTTTTTTTTTTCTTATTGTTGTACTGTTGTATAGGAACGAACCAACATTATTATATTATGTGACCAATTCTACTCGTTGAAGCCCAGCAGCATCAGATCCAATTATTATAGATTGTTCAATACACAACCCGATTTCATCACAAATTATAAGCCTGATCTTCTACACTACACAGCTTGGTTTGTTTGATCGTTTAATACCCGGTGCTGATTTTTATCTCAAGCTCAATACAGTGCAGAGGAAGACCCTATTTGACATTCACTAAAATAGCTTGGGCCAAATCCTAAAATCAGCGCGTGTATTATAAATTTATAATATGATTTCTTACTTCTCCAATCGAAAAACATTCTCAAATCCAAAGCATTGCCAAACTCAAAATGCAGTAATTCTTCTCCAACCGGTAGACCAATTCTCAAACTCAAAAGACCATTATTGTAATATTCTCTCTGTCTCATTTTTTTAATATTATCCATTTAATTTACAACTTTACAAATTAAACCACATTGTTATTTTAATTCGATTAGGAAAAATAACGTCATAAAACTAAAAGTAAACTCAATATTTTTTCAAAAAGTAATTAAGAATACCAGGAGTCATTTTATATACCTTTATTTATTTTTTATTTTCTATATGGGTACTTTAATAATTAAAATAAAAATAGGGTATATAGTGTAATTTTTAAAACACCAAACGCATCTTTTGAGATATCTTATTCTCAAATGCATATACGCGTTTAAAATAGGAGAGAAGACAGAAACACATTTTGAGTTTGCATTTGATGTACGAGAACTTTTAGTATACATTTTGTGGTTTGAGTATTAATTGGAGATGCTCTTACAATAGCCAAAAAACGGCCCAAATTATGCCTACTCGACAAAACTATCCAGATGAGATGAGAGATGCCTACAACTCTACAATACATGCCATCACATTACAAACTGAACTGAACTGTGTTTCCGTGGCTCTTCATTCTCGTCATCGCTTTTGAACTCCACGGCATATATTCCAGGAGTTTCAGATGAAAAAACGTGAACCACTGAACTCTTCCTCATACGTTTTGTTCGCGGATCGAGTTTTTCTGTAAATTTTAAGGTAATCCAGGTGAATTTAAACTTACGTGCTCTTCTTATAAGACGGATGAGCGATTCATTGTGTTTTTCTCACTGATCGAATTTTTTACCTTATAACCTGTTGCGTCCCTAAGGCAATTTGTAAATTGATATGGGCTCAAAACTTTTTTACTCTCAATAATTTTGCGGTGCAAATCTTTTTTTTTTCTTTTTTTTTGTGGCTATTTGACTGGCTGTGTTGCATCCGATTTTCGTGATATACGGATGTTACACGTGTTTGCTTTATGACTCAATGTTATGGTTTTTTATTTTACTTTTCTCTTTTATTATTTTGCTTTATCTGGTCGAGGATTTAAATTGTTACATATGGTGACGGCCAATTATCAATCTTGATGTTGCCTGCTTGTTGATAACTTGAAGATCTCTAATGTATTTTTTCTTTGTTTCATTGAGTGTATTACTGATTGACTGTTTGGTACCGGTCCGCAGCGCCCTCGGCAGCATTAGCCTGCATCATCACCTTTTTTGCCAGGCTCATCGATTTATGTGTTCGTACGAGGCGGGCTGGGAGCAAAAAACAAATATACATTTAAGATATGTTAACGAATAATATATTTTGCAGGCAGCAGAGTACCTTTACGACCCAAGCGGTAATGCACGTAATTTTCGAAATGGTTCACCGTTTGAACCCCCACGACTCCGAGGGAGTACGCCGGGACGCTAAAAGAGACCTCGAAGAAGAAGAAGATCATTACGACGTTGTTGAGTAGGTAGGGGACCGGGATAAGCGGGAGGAACCCCTTCCCGATCCTGCCGTCGTAAAAGTTGAAGTGGCGGCCGCCACACCAGGGCAGAGGGTGACGTTTGACGGCGTAGTATTCCAGCACCACGTCCACATCGGCACCAACTATGCCCACTATCAGACCAAAGAGGAGAAAATACGGCTGCATTTGTTTACTGCCGGACTCCGACAGCAATCGGAGTCGGAGGGCGAAATGGCACACTGCCTCCAGCTCGCATAAGAGGACAGTCACAGAAGTGACGACGCTCGCCGTCGTCAGCCGACTTTTCACTGCGGGATCCAACATCGGCGCAATATGCTTACTGTTGCGAGCTAGAGCTCTTCTCTTCTTCGAGCTTGGAATACTTACTGCTCCGAGCTACACGTCGATTTGGGGATTTCTGTTGGGTTTAGGAGTCCAGATACTTACTGTTCACATTGGGTCAATATAACACACGGAGCGCAACAAAAAAATACGGGCTTCAAATCGTGGATCCAGAGACGCGTACGAACAAAATTGTCGATGCAGTGAAAGAAAAGGTCAGATGCCAACCTTTTTAGATACTTGGAGAAAGGGAGATGTGCTGCCACAGAAAATGAGCTAGCTACATAGTGTTGACATTGTAGCGTAATCATCAGCTGCCATGGCAGTTGAGGCATTTCCGTTATTATCCAAAAATAAAACAGAAAAGTAATAGGATTAGACTACGTGAGTCGTGAAAAACTTTGCACTTCGCTTCGTTCGTGTATTCACAATTATCGAGGAGGCTCGCATTTTGTGTTGAACAACGTGTGAATCCAAAATCCTTCTTTTATTTAAAATTAATTTTCCCAATTTTATTAAAAAATGTCGACGTGAAATGTTTGGTTGAGGATAGGCTCTGATACCAATTTTGTTGCAAATCCGGTACTTAGACAATTTTTTTCGAAATTATCTTCGTAACCGCGCCTTCATAACCGGCTCGCATCTAAGTCGAACCGCCCCGAGGGTTCTGCCTTAGCCGCGATAAGCCTCCCAAACACGTCGCCCTGCTTTGTAAAGCGAAAGACAAACAAGACAATATAATTTAAGGGGACTCGCCGAGGTTCACTCCTCGATTTAGCCCCATTTTATTCCTCAACGAACAAAATGTACACAATAGGAAAACTCAAACCCGTGTGGAACCGAACAGATCCCGGCCTCACCTCGCTACCCAAACGAAGCTACTAACACGGTTATCCTAAGTGGCCCTTGGGATCTTAATCACTCGTCTCACTCGCTCGTGAAAACCTCTACGCGACCCCGTCGAATCCTTGCGCCAAAGACCCGATTGCTTGACTTGGTGTGCTCTCAAAAATCGACTCTCAGCTATCGAATTTCTGAATGTCTTTGACAAAATACAGTATGATGATTATGATTTTGACGCAATATGCATTCCAGAATGTGTTTGACAAAATGTGGCATCAAAATGATGATTTTGACAAAATGCGGCATCGTGAGTACGATTTTGACAAAGTATTACATATTCGTAATAACAAACTTTCTCTTGGCAGGAACATCCATGACGAGTTATGTACTGTATCAACGGGTATTTCAAACACGATGGAGGAATAGTCCATCAATTCTCATTTCTTTCAAAGGATTTGTCCTTGATAAGGAACCAGGAAGTTCTAGAGACATGTGCATTCAGCAGCTTGCACTGAAATGCTTTTCCGGATTTGTCGGCGAAGAGTTCTTGGACTATTTAAGCAATCCAGTCGTTTGACATATGAAGTCGACGACGTGAAGGGAAGATCAGGTTCTGCCACGGGAGAAAAAGAAATCGAGACTAGTTACGTGTTGAGCTACATTCAAGAAATTGGATTGCTTCCACACTCAGCGTGCGTAAATATCCAAGAATGGAACATGAAGTCTACGTTTATCGATGTAAGATATTCTATTTTAAACATCCATGATTAGTACGTTTGATATTTATTTATTTATTTATTTACTTTATACAGCATCCAAGGTATAAGATAGATGAGTCTAGACTCGGTCATGGGGAAGTTCTAGGTGAAAACGAAGGAAGGTCCTAAACAATTTGTCATCATCCAGAACTCAGCCGGGGTTGATTATGGATTTAAGGGATTCACAAGCATCGAGTTCAAAAGAAAAAACTTTTTGGAATCCTGGATTCTGATTCTCAGTCCGGATATGGATGATTTGACGAAGAAGGTACGTGATATTTGTTTATTATACTTTTATCTCCATTTATATCTTTTTCCCTAATGTCTGCATTTATGTAGGACAAAGGAGGTCGACCAACGGTTGGGAAGAAAAGAAAGAATCGCAAGACGTAAAGATGAAGGTAAGTACAGAGAAATTTTGAAGTCTTAATGTGTTAAAGGAATTTTATGATTTTGTGTATGTTGGATTAGTAAATTACAATTTCTTTTTCTCTTTGTCTTTATTAGGTGACCGGCCTGGAATTACCGTAGATGAACCATAGACTGAAAGTAAGATTGTGATATTGTGATAACAGATTATGGAAGAATTTTTTATGTGGCTAATATGTTTCCTTGTATGGAACTTGGATTCTAAAATGTCCAACCAATCTTCGGTTTTTTGCGTGCACACACATACATATATATATATATATATATATATATATTTATAGATAGAGCTATATACTTTTTGGGTTGTTTGTGTGCGGATTTTGGTGTCACTAAATATTTGCTTACATCACTGCATTTTATCAAACACATTTCTTGAATGCATCATGCATTGCGGATTTTGGTGTCACTAAACATTTGCTTACATCACTGCATTTTATCAAACACATTTCTTGAATGCATCATGCGTCATGATTGTGATTTTGATAAAATACAGCACCATGATTATGATTTCGACAAAATGCAACATCATTATGATTTGACGCAATATGCATTCCAAGAATGTGTTTGACAAAATGTGGCATCAAATTATGATTTTGACAAAATACGGCATCATGGCTATGATTTTGGCGCAATATGCATTCCAGAAATGTGTTTGACAAAATAGGCCATGAAGATTATGATTTTGACGAAATGCAGCATTATGATTATGATTTTGACAAAATGCAGCATCCTGATTATGCTTTTGACGCATGCATTCCCGAATGTGTTTGACAAAACTTAGCATCATGATTTTGACAAAATGCAGCATGGACAGCATCGGCGATAGCATGCATAGAAACAGGGAACATGATTTTCAATAGTTCCCAAACATGCATGGACAGCATTGTTATTTGAGTGTCCAGGATTGCTTTGTGAATTTATATACGAGACTGAAAGATGTTAAGCATCTCCCAGATTTTCAAGAACGGTCAAGCAGTCCGATGGGACAACTGGGACGGTGTGAGATTCATTTGATATATGCCTACATAATTGGTTTGCTTTCCCAGTCCTCTTGTGAAGATCCGCGTGAAAGGAACTTCCACGCTTATTTTGCGGAAGTAGTAAGAAATTAACTATAACCTTTTCAATACGCATAACTAAATTTTATCTAACATATATATATATATATATATATTATATATTATATTTGATATAATATATATGTATAATATATGCATTGCAGGCTATTAGGAATAAGATTGATTGGTTTGAGAAATTGGAACGAGATGAGATACATCCTATATTGGATAAATTCCCCGTCATACGAGAGGTTCGCGTTTTGTCAAACTCCGGCATCATGACTTCGAAACGAAAGGTCCGCATTTCGTGTCAGTTCTCTCAATTGTTGGCCAAAGATTCTGATTGTCATTAAGAAAATCAGTTGCAATTTCAGTTCGGACCAAAAAACAAAGAAGCAATCTGAAATGAATTATAGAACCACGTCGTTAGAATGGTTTGACCTAACAATCTATATGTTAAAGTTTGTATCGTCATTAGGGGTTAGAGTTTAGGGTTTAGGGTTTAGGGTTTAGGAGTTTAGGGTTTAGGTGTTCAGGGTTTCGGGGTTCGGGGTTCGGGGTTTCGGGGTTCGGGGTTCGGGGTTTGGGGTTCGAGATTCGGGGTTCGGGAGGGTTCGGGGTTCGGGGTTCGGGGTTCGGGAGGGTTCGGGGTTCGGGGTTCGGGGTTCGGGAGGGTTCGGGTTCGGGTTCGGGGTTCGGGAGGGTTCGGGGTTCAGGGTTCGGGGTTCGGGGTTCGGGTTCAGGGTTCGGGGTTCGGGTTCGGGGTCTAGGTTAGGGGTTCGTGGGTTAGGGTCTAGGGTTAGGGGTTCAGGGTTAGGATCTAGGGTCTAGGGTCTATGGTCTAGGATCTAGGGTCTAGGGTCTACGGTCTACGGTCTAGGGTCTAGGGTCTACGGTCTACGGTCTAGGGTCTAGGGTCTAGGGTCTAGGGTCTACGGTCTAGGGTCTAGGGTCTAGGGTCTACGGTCTAGGGTCTAGGGTCTAGGGTCTAGGGTCTAGGGTCTAGGGTCTAGGGTCTAGGGTTCGGGTTCGGGGTCTAGGGTCTAGGGTTTCGGGTCTAGGGTTCAGGGTTAGGGGTTCAGGGTCTAGGGTTCAGGGTTAGGGGTTCAGGGTCTATAGGTTCAGGGTTAGGGGTTCAGGGTCTAGGGTCTAGGGTTTATGATCTAGGGTCTAGGGTCTAGGGTCTAGGGTCTAGGTCTAGGTCTAGGGTCTAGGGTCTAGGGTCTACGGTCTAGGGTCTAGGGTTTAGGGTTCAGGGTTCAGGGTCTAGGTTTTAGGGTTCAGGGTTCAGGTTTAGGGTTTAGGGTTCAGGTTCAGGGTTTAGGGTTTAGGGTTCAGGGTTCAGGGTTCAGGGTTTCAGGGTTTAGGGTTCAGGGTTCAGGGTTTAGTTGCCATGTTTCCATTCAGTTAAGGACATAAGTTAGGCCCTGGGGCTTAGAAAGAGTGAAGCTCTTACAAAAGATGATAATATCACTGTTGCTGCTGCTCATAAATCTGCATATACGCCTCAGAGAGGGCAACCATTTGAGGCAAAGTTTCCGAGACGTGCAAGTCCTGCATCTCATACCTGCCCAAGGAGAATAACGAAGAATCGAAAGCTAAGTCAGAGAGTGAGTGTAAAATCAATCAAATGGAAATGAAAAATATTACCATTGCCCTTCCGACTTCCTCTGCACAAACACTCTGTACGATCCTTCACCTGGTTTTCCATCATGAACAATGTTGGCAATTAAGTCGTACTTACTACCAATTTTCTCTCCTCTCGTCGGCCGACGGTGGTAAAGGGATGTAGTCTTTCAGCTCCAGATTCTTCACGGGAAATTAACTGAAGAAAAGGGGAGAAAAATGTCATCTTTCACATCAACCAAAAGGTCCACGAGTGCATAAATATGAAAGGACTCTTTTCTATCTAAGAATGTGGTGATGTGATTTCATACTTAAACTCGATCTTTGACCAACTCGAACTAGATCATGAATAAGAAAGGGATGATCTACAATGCGAAAACATAATGAACTCACCAAGGTGGGATTCTTCTCCACAAAAAAGTTGTTCTTCGTGAACCGACGCATGTGTAGAATAAGATACCGGGGCAGCTTTGTCACACGATATCTCATTCTTGCTAAATGAGGACGCACAACTTCAGTAACAGTCTCCCCGTCGAATTTCTTCAGTATGTTAAAAAGTGGAATCTGTAAATTAAAGTTGGCTGCTAAGTGAAAGTTTTCTATGGTTTTGTCAAGAGAAATGCGCAAGCTAAAAGTAACTACACATGCAATCAGAAGGCGTGATCTGACCTGTGGAATAATGTTCTTCTCCATAACGTCCTGGAAAAGCGGAGGAGGAGGCAAGTCTAATCCAAGCATTAAAAAAGGCATCTTGCTCGTCTCCGTAATCACCCTATTGCCTTCACTTCCACCATTTCCCATGATCCCATCATCCCCATTTTCCTTTTTCTCAACAGCACGCTTGTTATGAATCTCCTTCACAACCTCAAGTTCTCCCTACAAATAATGAAAAAAATACGATTATTTTTTTATTGGAAAAGGGAAAAGAATTTGGGAAACTTAATTGGGGTGAGGTAAAAAACCTGAAAACACTGATGAATGATGCTTCTACCCTTCATTGTACTTTTGAGATCTTTATGCATTGTATTGAGAAGCCATGACATGAATTCAACAGGATCTGACTGAGCTCCTATACGGAACCGCTTATTGCTGGCCTTCATTACAGCCTGCAGGAATTCATGTGGACTAACCTGAAAACAAAAAAAAAAGGCATCAGCAAGCAAAAACTGCAGAAAATTGTGTCAACAACGCATAATATAGTTTACCTGCCCTTTGAAGTTCCTAGCATGCCAGATCTTCTTGGTGAGCTCCCCAAATCTATGAACCAACTGTGATTTACAACTCTGATAGTTCTCAGAAATAAGAAAGAAGTTCCTCAAGGGAGTCACACGCATCAAAGATTGGATGGTCACGTTAACAAAGTCCGTCTGTTGGATATTATTCAAACCCACCTGCACAAAGTTGAACACCAAAAATCAACACGATATGTAAATTACATTACAAAATTGAAGTAAATTACTTGCGATGCATAAATATTGTAACAAATCTAATACAGGCCCGATAATAGCAATAGAGTACATGAGATATGAATTTAATAGCACGCTTTAAGAGATTAATCACAATGAAGACTATTCACAGGCTAAAGAGACAAAGAAATACCATTCCAGGAAGTAATCAGAGCCATCAAGTGCCCTGGACCATTGCCGGTTCCGATCAATCTGCTCCACTTGCTCTCTGGAAAACCTGAAGACGTAACAGAAATTAAATCATATTTTTTAAGAACTTACCCACACAAGAGTCATACACACGATGATAGAAACATATAATATCAACACATAGAAACCAATAAGGACATCTTCAAACGTCAATACACAACATGTTAATAAAATAACGCATACCTTGGATTGAGGACATATCGAATATCATCCAATGATGGGTCAATGATTTCATATCCATCAGGAAGACAGTAAACTTTTTCTGTCCGAAGATTAATATAGACGTGGTGGCCTGCTTCAAGACTATGAGTATACGCATGGGATTTTGGCCCTCTTCCTTGGAAGTACTTGCCACACACCAAACACGCATATACATTTAAGTTTGAGAGTGATACAGAACAGAACTTCTCAAAATCAAAATCCAAGACCTGAATACATATAAAATAGTTTTGACATTAGGACAATCATCAACTAAAAACTTACTCAAGTAATTATACAACGATCTTATAGACTACAGAAAATGGGCACGCTGCTAAAGGAACAAAATCCAAAACAAGTATGAAAACCTGGACAATAGCCTAGAGAAACGTAAATAGAATCATATTGAATCTTCTCAAATCGATGACTTAACAGACTTTCTGTTGACAGTTTGAAATAGAGCAATGAACACTAGGCACACACACTACAAACATCAGCTGTAGACATTCTCTGCCGCAGAACAACAAGGTCAACCACACAAAACTATCACAATAACAAGAGGCCAACAGTTCAATAACCATGAAATCCAAATCGCGAGATTACCTGTCTATTAACAGTATCAAGATACGGACAATCTCTTCTCACTTCAATAGCACGCCTTCCCACCACTGGCCCTCCACCACCGCCTTGTTCATCCTCCTCCTCCTCACTGCCACCATCGCCTTGCTCGTAGTATCTACCACCATTTTCCCCCGCTTTCCCTTCATTATCTACGATTCTCCCCCTCCTCCTATCCTCTTCGTCCTCGTTCTCGTACGAAGCCAGCGGGAGAAGAGGATTTTCAAATCCGACTACCTTAGGCGGAATATCCTCCGAAATCTTCGGCTTCTTCGCAATCCCCTCTTCATCCGACGATCCATTATGAAATTCGCCTCGTTTTGTTTTCATCCTTCAGAACAATAGTGAATCTGCGACTCTTCGTTCTAAAATTTATGCCAAACCTGTCATGAACTGATCTACTTTTGGGTTTTCTTATATGCAGAATTAGATTTTCAGAGATGTGAAGAATTAGATTGGACTGAGGACGACGAAGAAGAAAAGGAAAAGATCGGTGGATAGGTTTAATTTCATTGATACTCCAAAGTCCAAAGCAATATAGTATTACTAATTGGGCTTGTTTAACATGAGTCCCAATATTAACTTTAACCATATTATAGAATATATTATCGGCCCAACCAAGGCCCAAATAACCAACGCCTATATTATATATCGAGGAGCCAATTCCATACTTCACTTCAAACGAACTGAACAAGAAGCCACACCACACACATCTCAGAGTCAGACATCATCAATTCATCATAATCAAGAAAAACACTTCCCAACCCAATTCCATAACTTAGAAAGAAACCCCTTATGAACAATTAAGACCCCAAGAAAGTAAGAACAAAAGGCCTCCTAATAATTAAATCTTGATCCCAAAAAAAAAGAAGCACGGCGGGCGCGGGGAGGCCTCTAGTCGTTCTAATTAGGGATGGGGTTCGAATTAGGGTTTTGGCGAAAGAGGAGGAAGAAATTGAAAGCTGGAGCTGCAAGAGTGAGCAATACGCTGATGAATGTGTGATGAGGTAATGTGGCATTTCAGCTGTTTGATTTTCGGTGGAGAGCGGTGTTCAAGTGTTTCTTTCGTTTCTTTAGGAGTTTTATGAATGCTCAAAAATTGTAGGCATCAATCGTCCATAGCTAGCTAGCTCTTGTCTGCTCGTAATTGGCAGTAGATTTTTCTTTTCTTTTTCCAGATTGGAAATTTCTTAATGGCTGGAATTGATAAACGCAGATGGATGAAAGTGAAACAGTCGTCGGTCTTTAATGCATAAGATGGACAATACATTTCGACTTGAGGAATCTCTTCTCGGTGTAAATCTAACAATGCTACTGTCCTTCCTATAGTATGCTATATCACATTTATTAATCTGAGCGTCCACGGGTTTGTTTTCCTAGAAGGGTTAAAGCCTCCTCCTACCTACGCCAGACGGCCATGGACAAGTCTAGTACAGAATCGGATGCCTCCTCAACATCGCGCTCGAGTTTCTCAATCACTTTCTTCAACCTAGCTTTCTCCTCATCATTAAGCTCGAAATAACAACTCTGAAGAGTATTAGCAAGGACCTTGAGAAGCCCTCGGGTGTCTTTCAGTAAAGAGGCAGCATTCTCGTCCCCACCACAGCAGCAGCTTTACTGCCCGAACCGCCTGCTTCGGTCTGCCCAACAGCAGCAGCCCTACTTCCCCAACCACCACCAGCTGTGGCCTGCAGGGCTGCCCAATAACAGCAGCCTTATTACCCGAACCGCCTGCTTCGGTCTGCCCTGGGCTGCCCACAGCAGCAGCCTCTTCCCCGACCGCCACCAGCTGTGGCCTCCCGGGTTGCCCCATAACAGCAGCTTATTACCGGAACCGCCACTTCCACCTGCCAGGGCAGCGACTGGGAAGATTTCCCTGCCATCACAGAAATTAGCAACGCATTCGAACTTGAACGGGCAATCGCTCACGACCACCTAAACGCCTTCTCCGATTCGTCGCCCTTCCGTAAGCCACGGCGAAAGAGCGAGGCTTGCCCAACAAAAGAGGCCTTTCACGCTCCCGAAACTTGCGTAAGCCCATGAGCTTCGTCCTTTCAGGCAGGCTGTCCAGCCGCGAATGAACAAGACAGGAGAATCGCACTCTTAGGATTGAGCTCTTCGAAGCCTCTGGCCTCCGAAAGCACCACCAGCATCGAATTGCCTAGGCAGCCCACCAGAAACAGCCCTACTGCCCGACCCACCACCAGCGTCGAATTGCCCAGGCAGCCCCAGAAAAAGCCCTACTGCCCGAACCACCTCCAGCGTCGAATTTCCCAGGCAGCCAACCAGAAAACAGCCCAGCTGCCCGACCCACCACCAGCGTCGAATTGCCCAGGCAGCCCACCAGAAAAAGGCCTACTGCCCGAACCACCTCCAGCTTCGAATTGCCCAGGCAGCCACCAGAAACAGCCCGCTTACTGCCGAACCCCACCAGCTTCGAATTGCCCAGGCAGCCCACCAGAAACAGCCCTACTGCCCGACCACCACCAGCTTCGAATTGCCCAGGCAGCCCACCAGAAAAAGCCCTACTGCCCGAACCACCTCCAGCTTCGAATCGCCCAGGCAGCCCACCAGAAAAAGGCCTACTGCCCGAACCGCCACCAGCTTCGAATTGCCCAGGCAGCCCACCAGAAAAAGGCCTACTGCCCGAACCACCACCAGCTTCGAATTGCCCAGGCAGACCACCAGAAACACCCCTACTGCCCGAACCACCTCCAGCTTCGAACTGCCCAGGCAGCCCACCAGAAAAAGGCCTACTGCCCGAACTACCACCAGCGTCGAATTGCCCAGGCAGCCCACCAGAAAAAGGCCTACTGCCCGAACCACCTCCAGCTTCGAATTGCCCAGGCAGCCAACCAGAAACAGCCCACTACCCGAACCACCACCAGCTTCAGAAAAACAGCCCACTGCCCGAACCACCTCCAGCTTCGAATTGCCTAGGCAGCCCACCAGAAACAGCCTACTGCCCGAACTACCACCAGCGTCGAATTGCCCAGGCAGCCCACCAGAAAAAGCCTACTGCCCGAACCACCACCAGCTTCGAATTGCCCAGGCAGCCAACCAGAAACAGCCCAGCTGCCCGAACCACCACCAGCTTCGAATTGCCTAGGCAGCCCACCAGAAACAGCCCTACTGCCCGAACTACCACCAGCGTCGAATTGCCCAGGCAACCCACCAGAAAAAGGCCTACTGCCCGAACCACCACCAGCTTCGAATTGCCCAGGCAGCCCACCAGAAACAGCCCAGCTGCCCGAACCACCACCAGCTTCGAATTGCCTAGGCAGCCCACCAGAAACAGCCCTACTGCCCGAACTACCACCAGCGTCGAATTGCCCAGGCAACCCACCAGAAAAAGGCCTACTGCCCGAACCACCTCCAGCTTCGAATTGCCCAGGCAGCCCACCACAAACAGCCCTACTGCCCGAACCACCACCAGCTTCCACTTGCCCAGGCTGCCCACCAGAAGCAGCCTTACTGCCCGAACCACCACCATCTTTGGCCTGCTCGGGCAGCCACTTACAGAAATTCATGATTTTGACGAAATCGAAAGGTCTATGGCTGACCGACCACTTGAAAGCCGCCTCTGAGTCATCGCCCTTTTCGAAGAACACTATGGCATTGTGATAGTCCGTCAACATTATATGTTTTGTGTTCCCAAACTTGTCGTAAGCTTTCTTGATTTCTTCCCTCGCAGGTAAGGTTGTTCCAGGCACAAATAGAAGAGAGAGGGAAAACTCTCTCTTGTTGGGATTGGACTCTTCTATGGCTTTCTTGTTGGATGAATCGACGTTCCCTCCTTGTCTTCGCCAGGTTTTTCCATCCCTTTTTCTCTTGCTTGTTGTTTATTATTAGGAAAGAAAATGAAAACCCTCTATGATGAATTGAGTTGAGCCGTGCAAATCTGTCGCTGTTGTGTTTAACTGTGGCGATGGAAAATGGAGGGATTCAAAGAGGAAACTGTTTAAAAAAGACTGAAGAAGCAGTTAGGTTGCTCAACTGAATGGCAGTTGAGGGCAAGAGCGATGTACCAAAGTAATACTTATTTTTCTTCTCTTTTTTTTGAATTGGGAAATTCTGAAACTTTCTTTGATTCTAGTAAGTATTTTTAAAAAAGAAGTTTGATATTTATCTATATCCAAATGCTGATTGAATCAGAAAATCTTAGTCATATTTAGCGTATGATATGTGAGTGAAGAATCCGCCACTCTATTTTGCAATATAATAGTACTAATTGGGCTTGCTTACAATTTAGCCCCAAAATATTCATTCCCTTTATCATTTGGGCTTAAAAAGAAAAAATCATACGGGCCCAAGTTACAAGCAACGCCTAATATTATATATCGAGGGGAGTACATAGTTCACTTTAACCACACACATCTCAGAGTCAGACATGATCATAATAATCAAGAAAAAACTTCCCAACCCAATTCCATAACTTGAAAGAAAAACCCCTTATGAACAATTAAGACCCCAAGACAGTAAGAAGAAAAGGTCTCCTAATAATTACAAATCTTGAACCGAAAAAAAAAAAGCACGGCGGGCGCGGGGAAAAACAAAACGAATCCGACCATCCTACACCGAGACAGTCGAGCCAAACCCCTATTATTGACTAGACAAACGACGACGGGAACCTAGAAAGTGCCAAAGCTGCATCCCACGTGCTCTTGCGTGATGATATGGAGGTGTTCCCTCATGTAAGGAAACGACGTGTACTCGGGGAGACACAGCCTGTAAAAGCACGTGTGCGAAGTTGGCAATCGATCGGAGCTCCCCGACGACTTGTATATGTAGAGCCGAGACGCCAATCCCCTGAAGCCTTCGACGGGCAAATACTTCAGCGACGTCCAAAAGAAAAGGAGCACCTTCCTCTGCTCCGCCGTCATACTCTCCACGATCTGCGTTAGAAATTAGAAATCAGAACAATTGGAATAATGGTTGGATGAAATCGTTGCAATGTATATAATACGTAAGCATGGATACCTCCCAAAACCAAGATATCAGGCGATCTGTCTGTTTATAGCCAGTGTACTCAGTATGGGCCTTCCAATCGTGGACGCAAATGGGTTTTTCGCTCCCATGAAGCATCATGTCGAGGTCCTCTGTGTGTAAGAATCGAAAGAAAGACTTTTGGAGCTCGTTAGAGCCAGCAATGTCCGAAAATCCCTGAGCAAAACTGGCCACTTGCTCGGATATAGACAAGGCGAACCTATAGCGAATGAGGCGGTCGACGTACTCCTTTCGATTATTGCTATTCACGACGATGTTGCTTCCGCCTGGTAAGAGCTCGACGACCTTTCTAGCGCCGAGTTCCTCGACTTCGTGGACGAATGTCAGGCCCAAGACATCTTCATCGACGGCGTAGGGATCCATCTCTAAGATTCTCTTGCAGCTGCTGTATAGGTAGGGATCTGCGCTGCGTACGTCTTCTAGCGTGATGTGTTCGCCAGTCAGCTGCATGACGAAGATGCAATCGAAGACGATGCCTACTTGGACTTTGTACAGCAGGGACAAAGCGATGACCCTTCCGCAGAATTTGAAGTATTCGAGGTGCAAATGGTGCACCTTGGATGCTGCAAAGGCATGGACGAATCCCAGGAAAAACACGCGGTATATGAATACATAAAGGTATTAAGAAAAGCTGCAAAATCATCTCAAGTGTTCAAAAAAATTATTCCAGGACCATTATGCCGTAACAGACTCAGAGCTAAGTTCGTCCATGATATTCCAGAAAATAAGCCTCAAGATATTAAATACGTTATCAGTGTCAACTCTATTCCTGGTCTTTATATTTTTTTCAGTGCCTTTGATCGTGCCAATGAGACAGAGAACCTACACTTTAACATAAAAAACATTCTCTTTCAGACCTCTGTGTAATAAGCATAAGCTGATTCATTCCATTTAGTCAGATACTTGGTCCAAAACTGGAGATGCATTTCTTGTAATAACAAATAGCAGAATCTTCACATACTTGACACAAAACATTCCAATCCATATTCAACAACCAAGATGGGATGACGAATGCTAAAGCATATAGTTATATGTCAAAACGAAGTCATGGAAAACAATAAACTCTCACCAGGATTTGGATAAACCTTCTTCTATCAGCAGGACAGGCCACGAAGAGTGCATTTTCAGGGTTGAAAATCGCTTGACAGATCAAGAAGAACCATTCACGCAGCACACCTGGCCCCGTGGCTTCTTCGTCTTGAACTCCAAGAGCAGACCACTACGAAGTGACTGCGGCTGTGCACTCTTTATGTACTCAAATGACTCTGAAAGCAACTGGGATCGATCGATGAGCATCTCAAGGGACTCGTCGTACTCCTCCTTCAGGTCGGGGAGAGTCATCATTGCCAGGTGCCTCCTTGTTTCGAAATCGGTCAGCTCCTTGAACTGAAGAATCCACTGGTGATCATCGCCCCTCTTTGCACGGTTCACAACGAGGTGATTCCACGAGTTCTTCCTCAACTTCATGACCTTTCCAAATCTCTTATCCCCGTTGTGAAAGAGCTTTGAGATTCCACAGAGCTCCTTCATGATAAAAAGATACTGATCCCACCCGCAGATCACAACAACACTATCTTTCTTCAGCTTTCCTATCATATACTCTTCGACCTTATTCAGGCATTTGTCCATCTTACCCAAAAGGTCTAAGAAAACGATGTGCAACGCAGTGAGTTCCTCGGGATACAAAACTGGAATTCTTGCAACTACCTCGGCGTTCAATGGCATCCTAATCGGCCCATCGTTGCGTGACACCACGCTCTGCTCGATCTCTTCCTTAGAGGCACCAAGAACTCAGCTAGAGCCTTCACAACCCCCATGCTAGGACCGTATTTACCAGTGAGTTCGTCAGATAATTTCACTACCAACTCGCTCACAAATGAAAGGATCTCTTTAACCCAAAAAGTCCCTTTTTGATCCCGTGTAATGTCCGTACACTTAGACAACATGATTCCCAAGTTAGTCCTGCAAAAATTGTACACGGAATCCTTCACCCCAGTATGGACCCTCAACAATTTACAGAACTCCAATACTACTGGCGCGAAAATGCAATAATTCTGCTCCAGGAAATCAGTCCTATTCGTATCTACAAAATACTTGATTGCCTCTTTGCCCAAAAACTTCGTTAACGGATGGGGCGCCGACGTATAAAGCATTACCAAGGCAGCAGCGCTGATGACTCATAGAAAACCTGCAAATATCCCATAGTTTGATCGGCCTTATTGCTGGTGGCAACCAATAGGTACTTCTCTAGCATCGATTTAACACGTATTTCCTCGGTAGGACGATTACTAAAGAAGAACTGAGGCATACCATCTTGCGTGGTGTCGTCATTCATGAGCTCGAATACTAGCGAAATTACGTCGCCAATCAGCTGCCAGGCACGCGGATACTCTGTGCTTCGCATCCTTCCCACTAAATACAAGTTGGCGTCGTCTTCAACGCCACATTCCATCAGAGTTCGTTCCCTCTGAAGCTGCTTACCTCTGTAGATCAATCGGAGCTCGATCGAGCTAATATTCGTGATCCCTGAATTCTCGTGCACATCTCATCGATCGCAGGTGTCCATGGGGTCCGCGTGGAGGACCAAGGTCTTGTCGAACAGCATGCGGACGAAAAATTGGATGCGCCCGGACCGATGGGCTTTGTGCGGCGGGGGGAGGTCGAGGCGGTCTTCGTCTCTTCGCATCCTAGTCGCAGGGTTTATCGTGACGGCGTCGTTTTGCTGGCTGACCTCTTCGGCGGCAACGTAATCTTCGAGCTTTCGTTTAGAGAGTGGCGGCGATGATGACGCGAACATCGTCTTCTGATGCTCCGGCGGCTGCAACGGCGGGGGCTTTCTACGGTTCCATGGAATCCGAGAACCCCCAACACAGCTATTGCCCAGCTTCGATTTCGATTGGATTTTTTTCTCTTAAAATTTCCTTCCTCTTTGTAATCGCTTCTTCCCCGTGTGCGTGACAGCAATCAGAAATGGAAATCTATTGAAGCTGATTTTCCTTTCCCGAATTTAAATAAAGAATAATTTTTCTTGTCATATTGCGTCGACCTCGACGATGATGTGTGAAAAAACAGTCTGCTGAGGAAGAAAGTGGCAGCAAACGAAGAGGTTTAGGTAACTTCTAAAATTACCGAAATGCCCTCCCTTGCCGCGGTTGCTTGGCATAATTGCAAAAACCTCCTCCAAATCTTCGATAATCACGCATATACCCGAAATGGATATATATTAGTAATTTCCATTTTGATTTCTGAAAAAGCTTCAATCCGTGATTTACTATCATAAAATTTTCAATAATTACAATGACGAATAACCAAATGCTGATCCGCTCATCATTATCAAGAAAAGTCGAATTAATTACCAACTTTTCATCTATAGTCAATCCATCTTTTTCTTTCCCTTAAAATCCAAAAAAAAAAAAACTAAAATGGGGCTCAAAGTTGTAACAACCCTTGTTATAATCTCGGCCGAGTTCTTACTCCTCGGTTTCATCCTCTTCGACCTCCACGCCTCGCTGTTTACGGCCATCGAAGACGGCCAAGAAAACGAAGAATACATCGCTTTAAACACCACGGTGGAAGATCGAAAAACCGTGGAGATGGGGAGATTCGCGGTGGACGAATACAATAGGGCGACTAGGAGCCGCCTGACCTTCGAGAGAGTGGTTCGAGCCGCGAGCCAAGAGTCGAGCCATATGATGCTGATTCAGGTCGTGGACGTGGACGATGGTTCGTCGGCTAAGATCTACGGCGCTGTTGTTGACGACTCTATGGGCCTCGTTGCTTTTGAAGAGTACATGACGCAACCTAACATGTAATTTATTTACGAAGTAAAGAATATGTCGGTTTTTTTAGCGAGACTTTTGATATGGTCAAGATGTTAAATGAAACCATATTACTCTATTAATAATCCCCATGGTATTGCGGAAACATTTTTACTACGAAGGTTGACTTTCTCCTGTAAGTCAACATAACCAGTCAACTCACCAAAATCAGACAAAATGGGCCAAACCGTGGGTTTAGCCCAACACACAGTAAAAATATTTAGTGGGCCATACCGAGCCGCCTATTTCTACTTTAACAGTCATAACTGGCTTTAATTATTACATCAGGGTCTTGTTTCGATATCTCATCATTGGGATGCAACAAAATAATAAAATAAAATATATGCGTATATATAGGCATATATTTTAGTATGTAATACTGTAGTTGTTTAGATTCTGAAGCATGCATGCATGCATGTCTGTGCATACATTGTTGGACTCGGCAAAAAAAATGGGAATAATGAAGATATAATTAATTAAAAGATGAATGGTTAACCAACTTATGAGGTTTAGAGGACGAAGAATGAACGATAAGCTTTTGCTTTGTGCTGACAGAGTAAAGAGAGCACAACCCAACGAACAGCGAAGAGACTTTTTGTCGATGACGGCGGAATGTGCTCTCTCTCTTCTGTCAACAAATTCCTCATAAACCTTCGTATGTAATATACGAGTGTAATAAACAAAACATCATAATACGCACCAATGAGAATAACATATCTTGAAAGAAGCATAATATATATGATATATTTGATGAAATTATTACACATATGTATCATCTATGTGCATATTTAACTGCATGAAGACTCTCCATATTTTGACACTCTCTCGCGTACTTGACACGCGCACACACAAAGAAAGAGAGATATATAGAGTCTAGAGAGAGAGAGAGGCATCTTAGAGAGAAGAGTCGTGAAACAGTGAAACGAAGAAAACCCCATATTTATAGAACTGTATGGCTCGACAAGTGTATCTAAGTTAAAGTAGTGTGGCTATAAGGGCCGAGGTACACGCAGATACCCATAAAATATAAATGAAATTACGAAAACCAGATGTATATTTCGACTTGTTGGAAAAAAGAAATTATATTGATTTCTTGTTAAGCCATTAGCAATTATTTGTAAACAATACATCACAAATTGATCTTAATTAAGAAAAATATTTAGTGATACAAATTCTAAATTAATTAACACTTAAATTGGCGAAGCCCAACATGCATGTTGTGTCATAGAACACATCTTATCTTTCTAATTTTGCTTGTCCGATTTATTAATATTCAAATTAAATATACCACCTAGACGAACCACTATTACAGCTATGCAATACTTTCTCTATTGCCCAAGTGAGCATCATGACAAGAACCTCAGCTTATTAAATATTTTGTAAAGCTGGGAATGGATCTTTGATGCTTAACACATTGTTTGATAAAATATCATATACACATATATTGAGGTGGCTTGTGATATCGAGGGTTGTTGCGATCAATCAATAACTACGTACGTTGCTTAGCTAAATTGAGTTAGATAATGACTTCATAAATAATGTCGCCTATCCAATGAGTAGTCTTTACCAATGACTTAGTTAATGCATGTGAAAGGGTTTTCTTTTTATAGGAATATTAATTCAAATTTCACGCCATATTTAATTGATTATTCATAGAAATATTTGTTTTCGTATCTAGTTTCTTGATTCAATCTGTCAGTGTATGCAAGTGTTGTTGTTTTGCTCTGTATGGCTCGTCGATAGAGACAATATATCATGGGGATTTTCATTTTCAATTTCTCGACAATATTAAATTTTATATAAACTGTGTTAGTTATAAACTGAATAAAATCTTGTTGACGATTAAGCATTTGGGCCCACTAAGGAAATGGACTCCGTGCCACTATGGGCTTTGAAGAATAACAGCCCATTAAATATTTGAGCTGTTGCTTTAGAGCCCATATATATTTCTCCCACTACTGTTGGTGTGCGGATTCGATTCTATCTGGTTTTTTCACATATTCATAGGCGCCAGCCTTGCTTGAACCAAGTCGAATTGATAAAGAAAAATATCGTCTTTAGCTGTCGAGGATCATGTCGGTAAGCGATCGATCCCCAATCCGTTTATTTCTGTGTGTGGTATTGTCTTGAAGCTTTGATTGATTGATTGATTTATTACTTTCCGCGAGGTCATCGTTGATCTTGTTCTTTTAAGGTTGGATTGTTGTATATGATGGCTCCTCTTTGTATTTCTCAATTCGTTTCGTTCGTGAGCTTTCTTTTGTTTCCTACAGTAGTTGTCTGCTTTCAATTGAGTAGGTGGTGGATGTTTTTTTCAGCTGCATAAAGTTGAAGTCACATCATATGCTTTATTTTTTACTTTCTGGGATTTGACGAACTTTTTCTCTAAAAGTTTGATGAGAACCTCAGAAGTAAGTTCTAGTGATAAGTGTGTGTGTGTGTGTATTTAAATAATTTTGGATTCATGGATTGTTCTCATCGATTGGCCTTATTTGATGTTAATTCTTTGTACTGGCTTTGGGATTTTCTTTTACCGAAACCTCGGGTGGCTGTTGTTAAAGCAGTTTCTTGTTTGTGTAATATTTCACAATTGTCATGATACAAGTGCTGTTCAGAGTTAAAATCAGCATCTCTTCTCGGATATTTGCTCATCTTGTTAAATTGTCTGAACATCAAGAATTTGAATACCATGACATAATACTTCATTGAATGTAATAGGTTGTCAATGGTATTGCACATCTTTTACATACTTTAGTATCTTTCCTTCTCTTTCCCTACAGGAGAGGGGTCGACCGCTGCCGAAATTCGGTGAATGGGATGTAAATGATCCTGCTTCAGCCGAGGGCTTCACTGTTATATTTAACAAGGCAAGGGATGAGAAGAAAACTGGTGGAAAACCTGACTCTCCCAGTAAGACTGATCCAGTTACAAAACATGGAGACGAACATTTAAAACCTCAGAGTGTATGCCATTCTTCGCTTTCTTTACACATCTTCGCTCTCTTTTTTTCCTTTTTCAGTAACTCTAATCATAAACATCAATTGATTAGAGTTTACATGTCCACGTCTCATGCGTTGGCTGCTGTATGAGATTCATAAGCTCTAAGCACAGTAGTAGCTAGATGGACTTATAACTTGTGCGAAACATGGGAGTCAAGCCTATTACAAAGCTGATTTTTTGCCGTTGAATTTGCTTCGAAATGAAGGAATTTGGCATCTCATTAGCATCTTAGTGTTTATTTAAGTAAGGCCAAATTCTAATTTTAAACAATCTTTATCTCTGCAGAAGAAATGGTTTTGCTGCATTGGGAGCACAAGAGCAGAATCATGAGTTTATTAATGTGAAGGTAAAAATCAAATCCGTAAACAGACAGACCAAGAACTGTCTCTAAGAAAAATTTGTGTTCTGTGTTGCCTTGAAAACTTCCATATTTAGATTCTGTAATATCTGCTTTTGTGTTATAAATGTTTTCTAGTACATGTTTTCATCTGGCTAATAGACAGGAACCAAACTCACCGCCGATGCTCTTACCACACACTTCAAGAAAACATGCGAAGGTATTCTTCCCTCGTCGCCCCTCACCAATAACGCTTCGTAAACCTGCAAATTCAGCGAAACCAACGCCCCACAAAATCCCGTCCCAATCGTCGAAAAACAGAGCCCTCATCACTCCCACCCCACACCCACATGTTTCTAAATCGCAATAATCGCTACAATAACCGAAATCAAAGACTGGGTTTTTCCAAACTCTATGATCCCCCTTCCGTACCTCTTCCTCTTCTCCTCGTCCACCACCTTTTCCGTGAGCATGAATTCAGTCTCTGAGAAGCCCAACATTGTCTTTATCGTGTCTACAAAGGCGAATAAGTAGGACGTCGTCCTCCTTATATCAACACCATTCTCTGTAAGTTCCACCATCCCTTCAACGTATCCCCGCTCATGACATCTTCGACCAAGTTGCAAGCATAGTGCGAGGCGAAAACGTATACGAACGGCACGACCCTCGACGCCTGCCAAATTCTCGAAATCTTGACGTATATTGGCGAGGCGCAACTTAATAAACTGCGATCGGCGTACCTTAGGGAACAAGGGAACGCCGTGGAGCAAAGAGAGGTTGGGATCGACGACGTAGCAAATCGTAGGGATCGAAATCGAAGCCCAAAGAAGGTACATACAGTACCCCATCTGAGCGACGAGGCTACTTTTGCCACTGGCGTAGGTAAAAGGGCAATACTTGGAACAAAAGATCTGAAATAAGCCCTCGCTCCGTCTCTTGTATTGGACGAGGGCTACGTCCAAGCTCGTCGGGGCAAACCCTAGCAAAGCGCTCTTTCTCGGGATGTAGTAAACGGGCTTCCACCCTCGGGATTGGATCGTTAGGCCCGTGACTACATCTTCCACGGGACAACCGTAACCAATCCCATCTAAAAAAACGTTACGAGGATATCGCAATAGACGGGGTTACGCGAATACTATTGAAGTTGTGGCGACAAGGTACGCGAATAGGTCTAAGAGTTGGGTTTTCTTTGGGAACATTTTTTTCTGGTTTCGTTGAAAGTAGGTTGAGTTTATTACGTTACCACTTTTGGCTAAACTCCTACTTCTAACACATTTAGTCGTATGTCATGCGTGTTCATGATAGAGAGAAGACAGATCAACGTGATAATTATACAAACCACTTACTTTTTTGTGGTTGTCAAGGTCCGTAGAGAACAAGTATCATATGCGATATCCCAACGCAAAAGCCTAGCAAACAACCCTCCCTAGAAAAAATCAAACTCCAAATAACTATCAGAATTACCACGACTCTGAACAACTTGTGGATCAGCGGCGGCAGCAACCTTCCCGCCCTTGTCCGTCGCCGGAAACCGCCCAAACTCCGCCGGCCTGGGAATCTCCGGCGGGCTGGCGCACCTAATCAGAGCCCAATTCACCCCTTCAAAGAAAGGGTGCTGCTTTATCTCCGTCGCCCCTCGCTTATACGCCAGCCTGTTCTGAGGCTCCTTCACGAGCAATCCCCTCGTCAGATCCCTGGCGGCGAAGCTAACCGCCGGCGACTCGGGAAATTTCAGGGGCTGGCCCACGACGTTGAAAAGCGTCGCCCTATTTCCCGACCCCTTAAACGGCGTCCTTCCAAACAGCAATTCGTACAGAAAGATACCGAAAGTCCACCAATCGACGGCGCTGCCGTGCCCCTCGCCCTTGATGATTTCGGGAGCCAAGTACTCGTGGGTCCCGACGAAGGACATAGATCGGGCCTCGGTGGGCTCCGCGATGAGCTCGGGCAATGGGCTCACTTGGCTGTTTATGAGGCTGCCGTTGTTCTTGGGCTTTCGTTCTTCTTGGACCTGCTAGAGAAGAGGCGGGCGGGCCCGAAGCACGTGGCGGGCCCCATGCAAGAAGGCGCCTCGACCATGCACGAAGGTTGGACGCAGTAAGCGCCGCCGTCGTTTCTCTCGGGGTCGACGGCGGGCGAGGATTTTATGAGGGCCGGGCTTACGGCGCATCGAAGGGACAGGTCGAAATCCGAGAGCATTATGTGTCCGTCTTCTCTCACGAGCACGTTTTCGGGCTTCAGGTCGCGGTAGAATATCCCGAGCATGTGTAGGTATTCTAGGGCGAGCAAAACCTCTGCTACGTAAAACCTGCAAAAAACAACGAATCTTGACCGTAAAAATCGAATCTTTACCCGCAAAAAGAAAAGAAAAAGACTCGTACTTTACGGCTTGTTCGGAGAAGTGCTTCCCGGGCTGCCTCTGCCTCAGCGTGTGCAAGTCTCCGCCTGGGCAGAACTCCATCACAAGGCAAGAGAACTTCTCCGTCTCGAAATGGGCGTACAAGGTTGGAAGAAAGGGATGGTCGAGCGACTGTAATATCTCTCTTTCCGTCTGAGCGCGGAGGAGCTTCTTACGGCTGGCTAAGGAAGATTTATCCATGACTTTCATTGCGAAGTAACGGTTCGCGCCGCAAAGTTCGGACAAGTAAACGCTGCCTACGTCTCCGCTTCCGAGCTTCTTCAAAAGCCTGAAATGCCTCAAATCCAAGGCACCGTCTTTCGAACGAACAGCTTTTACGGCTTCCCATTGAAGGTCGTTCGCCTTGTGGGGTTTGCTGGCGCTGCTGCTGCTGAAACTGCTGCAAGTGCTCTCCTCGCTCGCGTCGGTGCTCGTGCTTCCCCTGCAAAGAC
This sequence comes from Craterostigma plantagineum, assembly GCA_027422505.1. Taxonomy (NCBI): domain Eukaryota; kingdom Viridiplantae; phylum Streptophyta; class Magnoliopsida; order Lamiales; family Linderniaceae; genus Craterostigma; species Craterostigma plantagineum. The sequence goes on from JAPQWV010000905.1 coordinate 43,650, forward strand.
TGCTCGCCCCATCGCTGCTTACTTTTGGCAACGGCGAGCAGTCCTTATTCTTGGTAATAGTGTCTTCGACGGCTTTCTTCGTTGGATCGATTCGTACGCTTGAATCTAATTTAGTCGCTAAAGAACTGATCGATCCCTTCGATGGATGGCTCTGTGATTCTGACGATTCCATTGAACTGTTTTGGTATTATTTTTCCCGACAAGATAAGACTATGAAACGCCGTTAACACGTGAATGCCTTCAGTCGTGCCGTCGCCTTCGCCTGATTAAATCCAAGATATGATGAATATGGACAAGGTCAGTAGATTAGATTAGATTGAGACATAATGGAAACAAAAGGACATAGATGAAGATTAAGATCAACTGACAGAGAAATAGAAACAAGGTAAAACGTAATCTAAACAATGGAGGTTGAACAGTTTTTTTTTTTTGGCCACATAGGAGAAGAGAAAGCACACATTTAAGATAAAACAGCTCATATGAAAAAAGCAAAGGGGTCCATGACAGGCACATAGATCTGAAACGAAAATGACCCACTTTCCTCACAGCTCGAGAAAAGCCTACCGAGATAGATCCACAAAGCCTCCTCAACTCAAGTGATTCACAGTGGTAGGAACACAAATCCCTCACACAAGCCAAAGAAGAAAAAAAAATATTTTTTAGCAGTGAAGACGGTTCGAAAAGAAGAAAACCAAGCCGAAGGTCGTAAAGATCCAAACTTTATGGATACAAGTTAAAGATTTTAGAAAAGAAACGCTCCAAGAACAAAAGAACCTCAGTTAGAGGACTAGAGAGGGGAAGAGAGTGACTTGTGTAGCTGTTCCTTCTTCCTTCCAAGCATGTATGGTGATTGAATGGAGTGGAAAGGAAAAAAAGAAAAAGGGCTTTTGGTACTAGTGCTCGTCAATGATATGATTATACCAATGCGTAATACAGTATGCTCCGATTACACGAATCTGTATCTGTATATCCGTGAAAGAGAGAGAGAGAGAGAGAGAGAGAGAGAGAGAGGTCAAAAGAAAAGTAAGGATAAAAGTAAAGCATTTTCCTTTTCACCTTCTATAATAAATTTCATTGAACTTTGTCCCAAGACTCGATAAACTGAAGGGATATGGGGAATTATTCAATCAAGAAACACATGGGCCTTCAAATGCTCCAACCTGTCCCTCATGCCTAGAAGTTGCTTGTGTCCTAGAGTGGAAAATTATTTATTCTCCTATCCCCAAGAAAATAAAAACAAAATATATATAAAAAACAAGTGGACATAACAGACGTTTCAATCTTCCATTGTCACTCTCACATCAGTCTCTCATTAAGACGAATGACTAACTTGGTAATGACACTTCACAATTCACATCTTGCTTGCCACCGATTTTGGGCTCTCTTTGCTTTTCTTTTTTCTTGTCTATTTCTTTATCCCAGCTTCTATCAAATTTTTTTTGTTTATCAAATCGAAATTTTGATGTACAATTTCAAAGCGAGAAATACATACCTATATATTAGCATGTGACACCTAAAATGAGGGACAATCATTATTACAATCCCGGAATCCCTGTGAATGTTTTCTTGTGTATGCTTAAGCACATAGCTAACCATCCATAAAAACTCAGTCTTTACCACACGAAAACGAATTGAAAAGCAAACAACATTCTCCGAGTTATGCTGCTGCGCATACCCTTGAATTCGTCGAGACTCATTTGAAAAGATCCGAGTTTAGCCAATCCCTGCAAGCATTCACGGATTTAAATGAACAAGATGGCATAGATTTGAATTGATAGGAGATAAACAGTAGAAGAAGCGAATAGTTTAACTGCAATACTCACTTGCTAGTGTCATCCAAGTGGTCATCGAAGTCTACGATTTCCTTCCACTTCTCGGAAGAGATGTAATCCAAAAGATTATATTTGCTGAAGGCTCTTTGATGGTGAGCGAGTTGCTACCGTTTGATCCGACTACTACCTTCCAAGAAGTAGATCCATCTTTGGCATGAAGCTGAGGAAACATTTCTGTGTGAGAGCACAATAACGAAATGACAATTTTTTAATGGTGAAATACAGTTGTTCGGAGCGGATAAGACGTGTTAGGCGTGTATCAAATTCGATCAATGACAAGCGAAAAAAAACATGCAAGTAAGTGTAGCTAAACGCTGAAAAACAGAGGACGATGATTCACACCTGCATCACAGGACTTCGATCTTTACTCTCTGGCAAAGACTCGAGCTTTTTGTTATCTAACTGAATGAGAATGATCCCAGGCAACGAATTATCAGAGCTCATCACCCAAAATGAAGATGAAGATGCTTCAAACAACCCATTGGAGAAGGGAGAGAAAACATACGGAGAGCAGAGCAGCCCGAGGAAAGTATCGAGTGATATGATCCCCAATATCCTTAGCCACGGAGGCCAGCTCGCTATCATCGGACCTTTCGTTGGCATGAAAGTAACAGACGATGCTCAATCAAACCCTTTTTCCATAATACTCATCTATCTATCAAGACACAGCAAAAAAGAACAGCCCCTTTTTAATTGGAGTTACTTTATTTGTTACTTAATGAAAAGACTTGAGCTTTAGTGCAAAGGCAACAAACATGTTAAGGACTGCTGACTGGTTAACTGACCATGATGAGTGCGATTTCGAGTGGGGGTAGGATACCGATCTGCGAGTGGAAGAGTGGGACTGCGCTGCGTCGAGGTCGACGATCTCAAGTGAGGTTCCGGCGCCCGAGGAGCGGCCAAGTAGCACGGCGTCGGCGGCGGAGGTGCGATGCTTGACGGCGTGGAGGACGAGCTTTACGTAAGCGTCTTGGTGGATCTCGACGCCCATCACGATAGGTTGTGTAGGGAAGCTGTGCAGTGCAAGTTACTGTGAAAATGTGCAACCGATCAATTTTCAACAACCTATCAAGCCATGGCCCATATCAGTTTTTTTTTTATACCCTTCCCCTCCCTCATCCTCGAAGCCACCGTCGACCATCGACTGTTCAGCCTACGAAGTGCCAGCTGGTAATTTTTAACAATATGTTTTATTTGATTGATTTCAGTTATCGTTTGGCTTTTAGCTAAAGATTCGATATGATCTACTTCGGTATGTCTGGAGACGACTGCATGTTATTTTTTTTGGCTAGGTTTTCTTCTATTGCTCGATGTTCCTGAAGTTTTATTACTGTCTGGCTTGCATTTTTCCTTTTCTTTTTTTGTTTGAGTATGAAGCTTGTGTTGTAACTTGTAAGGAAGAACTCTGTAATTTTACATTTGCTCTTATGACCTTTCTTACACCAGTTAGTACTGTGGTGTGTCCCCTAGATTAATGCTTTACCTTTGTTCACTTCAGTATCAACAACGGAGCACGGCTCTTACCAACAAGATCAATCACACCGCGACGTTTTCGTTAACAGATGAAGATCATACTTTGGCTAATTCCCTGTGGAGTGAGTTCCCCTGTTTTGTTCATGCATACAGCGCATTTGCCGTTAGAAGAATCCATACATACGCCAAAAGAAGGTTGCAGTTTGGATGACTGACTCATCAGTTCCGATCTTCTTGCAATTAATTCATCATCAGTTGCATTGTTAGCTTAAATTCTGAAGGGAAGCAAGGCATTAGTTGGTTGACTTGGTTGCTAATTCGTGCTACGGTGCAGCCCTCGGGTAACATAAGAGTGCAAACCACCGTTAAGAACAGCAACGGCCCTCTTTTCTTGCATAATTGGTCGCGTTATGCGAATGCTTTATTTGGGCCTCTGTTAATTCTCTCCTAGGAAGACTTGGCAAGTGAAGTGCTGAAAGATTCTTGCCAGGATTTAACCTCGACGTGCCAGCATGTAAGAAGCGCTTTTCAAGAACAGAAATGGCGTAGGTTTCATCGATATTAAAGTCGCTTCTCGGCATCGAACTGAATCTTTGCAAACAATCCCAGTATTGAAGCCCGTTTGATCGACTCTGAAATGTCTTTGTTTCATTTCTTTTCAAACTGAATTTGTATGAATGAAAGTCAAGCTTCCTACTGATTGATTACTGATGTACCAACAAGCGATTCAATTTTGTGCTGCATCTCTCTCAAGCCTCAAACTATTATTAAGTCTACAAATGACCAAAATGCTTAGTTAAATAAACTTGGGAGAGTAATAAATAACAGTCATTTAAGTGAAGAAAAACGGAATAGAGAAGAGAAGAGAAGAGAAGAGGTGTCTTTGGGTGAATTCCAATGGTTTTCTTGCAAGGGATGCAAGCATACTCCTCGTCCTCACTGTAGTAAATTAATTTCATTCGAATTTTCCCAGGCGATCTCAATCCCTATCCTCGGATTAATTGCGATTAACGTTGTCGAAATCAAAACCTGAGAATCGAAGAGGGAAGGAATCTAGAAAACCCATGCGGATGAGGCCGAAGAATTTCGAGATCGTTTTCCATTTCGGCCGAAACCCAAATAAAGAAACTCCCAAAACCCTAATCCATAAGTAACGCCCGCCGATTTCTTGGAGAAATCGCGGCCGTCTTCCCGATTTGCTCTTTGGAGTGTTCTCGAAGGCGATTTCTTTTTCTTTTTTCGAAATGGCTGATCATGCTGGGTCTGATTCATCTGCATCGAAGATCGCGAGGTGGAACTGGGAGGAAGACAAGTTGTTCGAGAATTGTTTGGTGGATTTTCCTGAAGACGATCCTAATCGGTGGCGGAAGATCGCCGACGTTTTAGGGACGAAGTCGGCCGAAGAAGTCCGGCGGCACTACAACGATTTGATGGACGACGTGTCGAAGATCGAAGCTGGTCTGATTGAGCCGCCTGACTACCATGAAGACGACGGCTCTGCATCTTCGGAGAGTAAGCCAAACGGAGTGGTGCAGAGGAAGAATGGGAAACCATGGACTGAGGAAGAACACAGGCGAGTTGTGATGCATTTGTTTTTTTTTCCTGCTATCTGTTTCTTTATTCATGTTTCTTATGGTTTGGGATTTGAATTGCTGGGATCTATTTAGCTTTGTACGTTATACGTTTGGCTGGCGTTTATAGTATCGTAAACATTCGTGGCGGGAAATATACCGTTAACACACGTGTTTGGATTCGATCTTGATTATTATTATCAAATTCATGCTCGGGTTCGGGTTCGGGGTTCGAACTTACGTAAGTTGGAAAACATTAAATTCTTATGCATGAGACCTGATTTATATCAAGCATTCGCTTACATTTTACGAAACGCTCGAGCAATAATGGATTCGAATATATCTTTTCTGAGTACATTCAATTGATTACCCATTGGTTTCATGTTGAGGCTGAGGCTTATGTGTATGTGTAATCATATACTGTGAATGCAGAAAGTTTCTCATTGGATTGGAGAAATATGGGAAAGGAGATTGGAAGAGCATATCGAGATACATGGTTAAGACGAGAAACCCGACCCAAGTCGCAAGCCATGCTCAGAAGCACTTTCAACGCCAGCAAAGGGAGGATCAGAGTAAGAAGAGAAAGAGCATTTTCGATTGCTGATAGCATAATGTATTTTTAAAAACTAACTCTGTGTTCATCAATTTGCTTTTTGGATGGTTGGTGTGTTGGTATTATGGCCTTTGCTTTCCTTTTGGATCTGTTCTCTTCTTTTTCCTTTTCATGTTAATTATTCAGCTCTATCTCTCTGTATGAAGCCTAGTTAGGATTTATTCATCATCATCTCTTTTCATCTTAAGACTCAAAGGCCTAACTTTGGCCCAACATCTCTTTTCATTAATGGCCAACTTTTTTGGTTTCATCGTTAGGTTAATTAATCCGTTATATTAAATCAAATCTCTTGAAATGTTGTAAATATTATTTTCTATCAAACCGATTACGTGATCCGAAGACTCTGTGATTTATTTTGTTTTACTATTATATACTCGACAATGTTATCTGTTGGTACTGTACTAAGTATATACACGACGAGATATTTTGTCTTATATCATATCTCTTCTGTTCTCTGAACGAATCATCAGCCTTCAAATTGATTCTATTGATTTCTGTGAAAAGTTTCAGATTGGTTCACGAGATGGCAATTGAACAGTGTCACATGGTTTTATTTCGTACGACTCTCGTCTTTTTCTCTGTCTATTATAACCATTTTTTTATATCATTGTGTGTAATAAAAATTTGATTTTTCTGAAGATGCGCATCATGTCATACAAAGCAAATTGACATAATTAGTATAAATGCATAGAATGGAGTCGTATATGAAGTTGTTGTTCATCTTTGATAATTGAAGCGTTTCTTGTTTGTGGTAGATCTATCATTAGACGATAGTAATTAATGACCCGGGAAATGAAATCATTAAGCATTCTTCAATAAAAAGGTCCGTTTGTATGTATATCAGCAAATCAAAATTTAGGTTACTACGCGAAAAAGAGAGACAAGATATTTGGTAGACCTGCCAACAATGTGGTACCATAATAGGATCCTCGTGACTTTTCAATATCGTAATAATGCTTGATTTATATATAAATATAATATAAATATATGTGATCATTCACATGATAACATTACTTACCCATGATAATAAAATACAATCCTCCCTATTAAGCATACAAACGACCTTTTTTCGAATGTCATTTTCTATCCAAGGTCGAATATATAAAATATGATTTGTTGGGTTGACAGCCAAATACGAAAACTCGAAAATTAGAACTTCAACACCGTCGTTCATTGGTCAATAGTACACATCGCGAGTAAAGTCAAAACCAGGTATTTAGGGTTTTCGTGGACAATATGTACATATATAAAAATATATTAATATATTGTTTCCAGTTAAATAAATTATACGATCATATATATTCTCTTATCACATGTAGTTAGTCCTATTCCACTAATAAATCTGGCAAAATTTAGCCCTTATAACCAAGCATGATATGTACATAAATTAATAAAATTTATTTCTCCCCACCAAAGTTGAATAGGCTGATTAGGATCCGAGTTGTGAATACGTGTGTTTATCCATTTCTTGCGGTCTCAGATTATTGCAACGTACGCAACGGCTTTTCCTATCCACACAAGAAAAATATTATATTTATAATAATCAAGTTAGACCATACAGCTTAATAATTCATTTATAATAATCGAGTTAGACCCTACAGCTTATTTATTTCCCCCTTTTTCACGCGTAAGTTTTGACCACTAATTAATTTATAATTTCCACGTCATATTTGCGTATCACAACGCCGATTACAGGTCATCATCTACTCATATCAATTCAGCGAGGGCCAGCCGTGAATAAATAATTTGACCTTAACAACTAACTAAATTTTATTTTCGAATATGTTGATTGTTATTTGTTGATGCTTAATACTATGCATTTTTGGTGTCTTGTCAAAACAGGATTTGTGTTTTCCTATGAATGTATTACTCAAGGTGCATGCTTCGCTAATAATTCTGACCCAATGTATACCTACGAATTATTGCATGACTGAAAATTCTCATTATTCATAATTCAACCCATATTACATATAACATGCATGCATGTCGTATTTACTTTCTGATTTGCTGGAATTCTTTTTTGGATTAAGCATTCCCACGTTCTTACACGATCTTCAAACCAAATATATTTTTCTTACTAATTTATATTTTGTTAACAAATACGATAAATGGCAAACTCCATCCTATTAGAAATATAATAAACTAAATAATTACAAACAACAAAATAGATTTCCCGCCAAAGGAAGATATTTCTCAAAATGAGTTGTAAAGAAGAAAATAGAAAATACATATTATAATTGGCCAAAATATAATTTTAGGTCACTAAGTTCGCATGTTTTCTTTTTTGGATCAGTATGTTTGATAATTGCAAAAATAGGTCACTAACTATGTATATTAAAACAAATTCGGGTCATCCTCTCATTTTTGGGTCATCCAAAAATGAAAGGGTGACCCAAATTTGTTTTGACATATATGATTAGTGACCTACTTTTACAATTATCAAACGTAGTGACAAAAAAACGAAAACATGTATACTCAGTGACCTAAAATAATAATTTCGCCATTATAATATATAAATATTATTTTGGGAACGCGGAAATTGCTGTACTATGCGAACAATGCACATTCGCGTCCAAGCTACCTATAAATACCCAAACACGTTCGCTGCATTTCTCATCAACCACCTCTTCATTGATCCATTCATCCTTGTACGGCAGCGTTGTTATTGCTGCGTTGCTACAGCTATTTTTGTTTTCTATTCGTGATTCTTTCTGGGCTTGGAATTTCCGTTCTAATTAAAGATTTGATTAACTGATTAATAACTCGATCCGAGATATAAAAAAAATGACTGTTGGAGCTGGGATTAGCGTGAGTGATGGGAAGTTGAACGTCTTGGGAGAGACAGTGTTAACAGATGTGAAAGATAACATTATCGTGACACCTGCTAGTGGTGGGTTTTTGAGCAATGGGGCTTTCCTTGGTGTTTTGTCTGATCAGATTGGATGCAGAAGAGTGTTCCCTGTTGGCAAGCTCACGTAATTTGTTTTTTTTTTTGGTTATTACATTTATGTTGTTATTTACGATGCAAAGACTCTGCTTTTAAGAGTTCGCTGAATCTTATGGTGTTTGGACCTACAGGGGTTTGAGGTTTATGTGTGTTTTCCGATTCAAGCTATGGTGGATGACTCAGAGAATGGGCACATATGGCCAAGATATACCTTTCGAGACTCAGTTCTTGCTCGTCGAAGCAAGAGATGGCTCTGGCTTCTCCGAAGGAGATGAAAAGCCGGGCTTATATGTAGCTTTCTTGCCTATTTTGGAGGGGGATTTTCGGGCTGTTCTGCAAGGAAATGCAAATGATGAGCTTGAGATATGCTTGGAAAGTGGTAAGGATCTGACTTCTTTGTTAAAAATGATTATTTTGTTTCAATGTAATATTGGGATTCAGAAATTTGATGACTTTGAGCTCTTCTTGCATAGGTGACCCTGCTGTCCAGGAGTTCGATGGGAGCCATCTTGTTTATGTTGGCGCTGGATCTGAGCCTTTTGATGTTATTACCAATGCAGTCAAGTATGTTCTTATTTCCTGAATGTTTCTCAGCTAATTCTGAAGTCGAATTTTCTTAATATGTTAATCTTTTACCCAGGGCTGTGGAGGGCCATTTACAAACTTTCGCCCACCGCGAAAGAAAGAAGGTGAACGAATGAAGTTAACGTAGAAATTAACATAGAGCTCGGCGATCTTTTCTAACTTTTCGAGTCATATCTTTTCTGATTCAGATGCCTGATATGTTGAACTGGTTCGGTTGGTGTACTTGGGATGCTTTCTACACTAACGTTACTGCTCAAGGAGTTAAGGATGGCTTGGAGAGGTAGTACAGTAAAAGACATGCAATTTCCGAATCAATACGATGATTATTCAATGCTAATCTCTTGATTTGTCGAAAATTTTCAGCTTGGAAAAAGGTGGGATCCCGCCAAAATTCGTCATAATCGACGACGGTTGGCAATCGGTAGGTATGGATCCGTCGGGCGAGGGCATCAATGGTGATAACTGCGCAAAGTAAGCCTAAGAACTAGAAGTAATACTTGCTTCAGTTCTTTCTCATGTTCTTGCAGCTAACATTAAAGTTGCTCTCTTTTTACAGTTTTGCGAACAGACTAACTAACGTCAAGGAGAATCACAAGTTCCAAAAGGACGGGAAAGAAGGCGAAAGAGTCGAGGATCCATCTCTGGGAATCCAACACATCGTAAGAGAAATCAAAGAACTTCACGGCATTAAGTAAGCAAGAAACCGATTTACCGATATCTCTATGAATATGCTTCGTGTCCCTGACATTGGTAACCGTAAGATTCATGACGTAATACTCTGTTCTTACAAAATGGTCACAGATACGCTTACGTATGGCATGCTCTGACGGGATACTGGGGAGGTGTCAGGCCCGGGACGGCTGAAACGAAGGACTACGACTCGAAGATAATGCATCCCATCCCATCGCCCGGCGTGCAATCGAACGAACCATGCGATGCATTGAACAGTATAACCAAGAATGGGCTAGGGCTCGTGAACCCCGAAAAAGTCTTTCGTTTCTACAACGAGCTGCATTCTTACCTCTCATCCGCTGGGATCGATGGGGTCAAAGTCGACGCTCAAAACATCATAGAAACGCTCGGGGCTGGCCATGGCGGTCGTGTTAAGCTCGCTAGGAAGTATCACCAAGCTTTGGAGGCTTCGATTACTAGAAACTTCCCAGATAATGGGATCATTTCTTGCATGAGTCACAACACAGATGGTCTTTACAGGTTTGCGATCTTACACTCGTATATATATAATCTCGCAAATCAATCGAATTCAACTGTTATTAACGTCGTAAAATACCTTTTGCAGTTCTAAGAGGACAGCAGTTATTCGAGCTTCTGATGATTTCTGGCCTAGAGATCCAGCGTCACACACGATTCACATAGCTTCGGTGGCTTATAACACCGTCTTCTTGGGAGAGTTTATGCAGCCCGATTGGGATATGTTCCATGTAAGCTGCTCAGAGATCTTCAAGCTTAACGTTTTTCGAGTTTCGCTTAATATTTTTTTGTGATTCGTTCTCTTTTATCTCCTTACAGAGCAAGCACGAAATGGCTGAATATCACGGAGCTGCTCGTGCCGTTGGCGGTTGTGCTATTTACGTAAGGTAAATAGAAATACAGACGATAACTTTCTCCAAACATGTAACTGTTATGCAAACTCCATTTCACTAAAATTTCTTTTTTGGACTATGTTCGATATGTATATGCAGCGATAAGCCCGGGCAACATGACTTCAACCTTCTGAAGAAGCTCGTGCTGCCCGACGGCTCGATTCTTCGGGCAAAACTTCCCGGTCGGCCCACTCGTGATTGCCTGTTCTCCGATCCCGCTAGAGATGGCGAAAGGTGCAGACTTTTTTAACGTTTTCCATTTATTTCAAACCGAACAGAAATTTTTCCTTCTTGGGTGTTACTAGTAGTTCTGACAGTAAGTAACGGTTCGAATACAGTTTGTTAAAGATTTGGAACCTTAACGATCATAACGGTGTCGTGGGCGTTTTCAACTGCCAAGGCGCGGGATGGTGTAAGGTTGGGAAGAAAAACCTCATCCACGACGAACAACCTGGTACTATAACAGGAATCATTCGGGCAAGAGACGTAGAGTATCTCCCGAGGGTTGCGGGGGATGGATGGAATGGAGATGCAGTTGTCTACTCTCATCTCAACGGTAAACTTAATTCAATGGGTTCATCTCATTCTCGACGAAGATACATTACACATAACGAATCATTACAACGTTGTTGTTTTTTGGGTCTTGAAGGTGATTTAGTTTATCTGGTGAAGAATGCATCTCTTCCCATAACGCTGAAGGCGAGGGAATACGAAGTCTTCACAGTGATACCCGTCGTTGAGCTGTCCAAGGCTGTTAAGTTTGCCCCGATAGGGCTTATCGAGATGTTCAATTCGGGCGGCGCAGTTAAGGATGTAAATTACGACGAGGATATTGTAAGATTCAGTGTTCGTGGGTGCGGTTTGTTCGGGGCTTATTCGTCGGTTAGGCCTAAACGAATCCGAGTAGACGAAGAAGACATCGAGTTTGAATACGAAGAATCGTCTGGGCTCGTTAAGTTTGATCTGAGAGTTCCGCAGAAAGAGCTTTACCTTTGGCATGTGATTGTTGAGTTTTGAAGAGGGATGTTTTTTATTTTAAGGTTTTGAGCTGTTGTCTGATTGAGATTTAACGTTTACATGAATTTTTTTTCCCTAATTTGCCAGCACTGAACAGAGTGAGAATATGACCGTTGGGCTTCTTCGTGCCCTTTCTCTAACGTTTAAATAAACCCGAAAGGAAACGAAACGACGCCTCAACTGCACTGAAATTCCTCCCTCTTATCAGATCTTATTTTCTCTCCAAAAGATTTCATTCTTGATTTCTTCGAACATCCATGGCAGTTCGATCCCAGAATTCGAGTTGTTCCCACATAGTCGAAATCCCAGTAATAACCGAAGGAAAAAACCCAATGCTGACGCTCTCCGCCGCGATCAAACACCACCCTTTATCAGAAATCTCACAAAGCCCAGGCCATTTCCTCCTCTTGAAGCTCTTACAGCGCCAAGAAGATCTCCTCGCCCGCCTCACGTCCCACAAAGAATCAAGAAAGGACTCCATCGATCTGCAAATATTCCACCTATGCTGCTCCTTCTTCGCCTTCCACGGACTTTTCTTCTCAATCCTCTTCGCTTCCAAAAGCAAAAGCGGCGGCGTTTGTTTGAGGTGGTGGATCCCTCTCGTCCTCTGTGCTTGTACGTCTTTCTTGTTCGTGTTCTTGGTCCACGCAAAGCTGCGCAGCTATTGGAAGGTTTACGAGGGTTTACTGAGAGATAGAAACGACGCGCGGACAGTGACGAGGACCGTGCAAGAACTGAGGATGAAAGGGAAGAGCTTCGACCTGTGTAAGGAGCCATTGCAGACTGGGAAGAGGATGAAGAGCTCTAGCGTGGAGATCAAATGGAGGCCATTGACTTGGTGCTCGAGGTATCGAGTCGGCGTTTTTCTCGTCTGTTTTACGGGCTTCGCTTTGCTTTGTTGCAGATTTGTTCTCTGTGCTTAAGGGGAGGTTATGCGTTAGTGCAAAATGGAAAAGGAATGAAGCACTTATGGTCCGAATTCTTGGCTCATTTTTATTCGTTTTGTCGGATTATTCATTAGGCTTGTTATAGTTTTTTCTGGGTAGTAGGTATGCAAATCATAGCAACACTTCTTGTGTTTTGCTTGCCTGAAAAATGTACGGAAATTTTCATCGAAAAAGATTACAGGAAATAAAATTATTTGAAATCTTCAGCAGAAGGAAGCTACTATTATCATGGGCTCTCAAAGCCAAATATCCTGAAAACACCTGCATTTGATGATGACCAACAAGAAGTATATAAACTGATAACTTTACGGTTCTGATCTGATGATAGCAAGTATAACGTAGATAACTTTACCTTCATCGGCCTGGTATTTGTTCTTATCATCGCCTGCATATGCAAGCAAGTTATGCTTGGGATTCCATTCCACGCTGTTCATGGCGGCTCGGCATGTTATTTGGTGGATTGAACGTCCAGTTTCGACGTTGGACTGCAACAGAAACAATTATGTGATTTATATCGGGGGAAATCTGCTTATCTCAGTTATATATATGTATACTCACAATATCGACGAACAAGTCTTCACTGGCAGAAGCAATATATTCTCCAGTGTGATTGAAACTTATTGTCCTAACAGGCCATCTGACAAAATAGCAATATGTAGAAGGTGTTGAATCTGATAAGTATTGTAAAAAGATGTGTGTGTGTGTGGGGGGTGGGGGGGGGATATATAATTCGGAAGTAAAGACAGAAGTAATGAAACTTACTCGAGTTTTGTGAATGTACGAACGCAGAGCATCTCTTTCATATCCCAGAGGCTGACCAATGAATCGGCACTTCCCACCGCAAAATATCTGAGATATTAACACTTTGATAAGCCCATTTTGTCCTAATCCATCCATTGATCTCTCTCACTCTCAATAAGTGTGTGGGTGTGTGTGTGTGCAAACGATCCGCGTTAAGGATAACCTTCCAAGGGGGTCAATTGCAATGCAATAACAACCAGCAGTGTGGGCCATGAGGGTATCAACTGCTTGGAGAGATGGGTACGCAAGTACTTCGACGGTTCCTAAGAGTCGAAGAGAAGTCAGCGAGTTAGACAAAAAGCTAAAAAGAACGAGGCAAGAATAATAAATGGGCCATCTTTTAGATCAGCTCTCACCGTTCCCAGTAGTTAAGAAGAACATATCTCCGTTCATGTTCCAAGCAATTTCATTCACCTGAGTGAGACCAAAGTGAAACATAAATGGATGAGAGGAATCCTATGCCTAAAACTTTTTTTAGCTGATATTTGATAAAGCATGCGCTGATGGGACTCCCGACGAAGAAACAGTACCTCATAATTGAACTTGCGCTTGTGAATGGTCTTAAATTTCCGAACATCCAATATCGTTAGTTCGTCGTCCTGGATAAACAGGTAAAGAAAAACACGATTCAGTAAGTAAGTGACGTGTATCGATTGCATGGAGCTGCCAAGCATGAAAATGAGTTGAATTAAGCAGTGCCCGTAATTTGATTACCCTGTTACCAACTGCTATGTGAGTACCATCAGGCTTATAAGTGATGTTAATGTTCTCCCCGCTAAGCTCTGCTAGCTGGGAGCATTTCCCACCTAAAGCTCACAAGAATGGCGACATAACAGAACTTTATTTGACAACATGGAGCGTTTATACGAGACAATAAAGAACGATCGAACATCTAGGAACCATTGTCTTCAAAATCAAAATTGATAACAGAGATGAGAAGTTCATAGAGACAAAATTTCTATATATCCAACAACGCATAACTTACTGCGGGCATCCCACAAGCGAACCGTTTTGTCACCAGAAGCAGTCGCAATCAAATCAGCGTGTTTAGGATCCCAGCACAGCTGATCCACGCTATCAGAATGGCCTTTTAGTTCAATCTCTTTGGTCTTGCCCTGCACAGCCAATGAACCATAAACAACCATCGGAATGAGTAAACTGTGAGTTTATTGACGAAGTTGAATTTAACCCGCTCTTCAGTGTCTACGGTAGTTCAATTCCTCCTATTACATTATGAAAATTCGCCTGTTTCTTCTACTACTGTGCCTCGGGTCAAGTAATGAAGCAAAAAACAATAACAAGCTAAGACTTGAACAATCATAAATTCAAGGACCAAAAAAACTATAGTTTTGAACCAACTTTGCACACTGATAAGTTCCCAATTCCTTACAAAGACTTTTTTTTTTTTGCTTAAGCTTTCCATAACCCAGAAAAATAATTAATCAATCTTCACCTAATTCAAAAGAAAAAAAAAAGAAGTTGCGAAATCGAGGAGCAAGGAACGAGCACCAATACTTACATGGCCCTGAGTTTCGATATGCCATATACGGGCTGTCTGATCAACAGAACCTGATGCTAATTTCGTCCCACTGCAATTCCAAGCCACTGAATGCACCTGTATGTATATTCAGCGAATACACATAAAATCGGTTAAAAAAAAAGCTGAAGCTAGCCTTAGTGAGCACAATAATTTTGTAGAGTAACCTTTTTCTTGTGGCCTTGGTACTCTCTGCTGTGGAGGTTTTTGAATGGGATATTTTCACCCATTTTTACACAGAAAAGTTCTTGCTAGGTCGTCTCGCCTCCACCAGCTCGAAGAAGCCAAATGACAACTATAAATCGTCGTCGCTAACAACTACTTTTTATTGTTTAAATTAATCGCGATTTATGTTATTTTTTTCTCGGACGGACTCATCAGCTTATTAAAGAACCTGTTCATGTCTGAGATTGATTCCTTTCCTCACATACAATACAATAGCTGAAACTTCCCATGGATTTTCGGTCAGAAGCAAGAAAAAAATAGTCTTTTTTAAGTCATCGTCGTCCATGTTAGCTGTCCCAGTTAATATGATTTAAATATATTTGTAATTACATAACAGTCTACTATGCACATCGTCAACTGCCGACTGGTCCTAATTGCATCTTCATCGCCGAGCTATTCTATTTACCTAAAGATCAAGAGTCGAAGAGTAGTCCCATCTCTAAAGTATGCTGCTGTATTCTCACAAGATAAAGTGCTATTTGGTACTGCTGATTATATATTTTCTGCTCGTCTCTGGGCTCCATGCGTCTTCTTCCTTCATCTCAGGTTTCTTTTGGAGTTGAAATTCCCCATCTTTAGCATATGAATCTTCTCTTCGCTATCACTATTATTCTGTCAATTCCCTTTTGCCGTAGATGGGATATTTGGATCTACAGTTTCAGGTGGAAGGATGCTTCTTCAAGCTAAGAAACGTAAGCTTTCCATATCAATGCCTTTTTGTGATATGCGTTGGAAGAATGCTTTAATTGTTTCTTGTTTTGGGACAAAACTCAAATTCTCTAACATAAGCAATGATGATGATATGTGTTTGTAACACAGCCCAGTTGTTGTTCTTGTCTTAAGAGATGGAAAAAACCCTTTCAACATTGATCTTTTCTTTTTTTCTTTTTTCAGCTTGCCCAGTGAAGTTCGAGTTGCAAAACTACACAATCATCACTAGCCAATGCAAGGGACCTCTTTACCCTCCAAGCAAGTGCTGCCAAGCCCTGAAGCAGTTCGCCTGCCCTTTTTCCCAGGAATTAAACGACCTTTCCAATCACTGTGCTTCGATCATGTTCAGCTACATCAATCTCCACGGCAATTATCCGCCTGGACTCTTCGCCGGCGAGTGCCATGAAGGGAATCAAGGGCTCGAATGTCCACCTCAGCAGTTGAAGTCAAGTTCTCGATGATGTTCGTAGCATCCTTCCTTGTATTGCTCCGCTTTGTGCGAATGATTGTTTGATATCCATGTTTATGAATTGCGTGGGTATAAGTTATTTGTGTCTGGCTATACAAGGACTTTGTTGATACTGTATTTTCACATGTTTCATATGCTTGCATTTATTATTTGTGTAATGATATAAATTTTGTTTGATAGATGTGTTTGAGGTGTGTATGGATATACAAGCATATACAAGCCTTATAACCAAAATCTTTGTAACAGACGTGTAAAAAAAACACGAGGTAATACACCCAATACCCACCCATACTCATATCAAACGAGCCAGCTTATATGATAATTGATATACATGCAGGGGCGGATCTAGCATAGGACCCGAGGGGGCCACGGCCCCCCCGGAAATTTTCGAAATTTTTAGTACTATATATGTATTATATGGTGTTAATACTTTACATTTTCTCTTTTATGATTATACTAAAATATGATGTGGCATGGTGGCGAGGGAGCTGTTTTCCATTTCAGTGGTCAAGTGTTCGATTCGGTTCTTACTACCTTGGTTGTTCTTTTGTTTTTGTTTTTTTATATTACTTGCGTTTTTGTTTTTTTTTTGTCCTTTAGCGATTTTGAATAGTTTTCTTAATTCTCACCTTTATATTCTAATTTTATTTCTTAAGACATTTTTTGTAGTTTACTGTTTCTTTTTAGTTCTTACTATTTTTTGTTTTCTAACCAAAATACAACTAAACTAATTAGAAATATTATTGATTGGTTTTTATTTAAGTTAATTCTTTTTTCACCTTTTCTAATTCCTTTCATGGTCCATTTAAATTTTCATATTCCACTTGCAATACAAACCTATTTATAAAAATTTAGACAAATTTTAATTACTGACCTTATTCATTTTTTATCTTTATTTTTCTAATTACTTCACCATATGATTAAAGTAAAAATAAAAATAACTTTTTTTTATTAGAACTCTAAATATAAAGACTCTAACACATAATGGACATATCCATATTATTGAAACCATATTACTTTAAAAAGATAAGATGAATATTTCTTATATACCGACCTTCTCAATAAAAAAAAATTCTAATTTTGTCATAGACTACCAAATTTTAATTGGATGAGCCTTTATTAAAATTAAACAATTATTTGCCTAAAAAAATAAAGTATCAAATAAAAAGTTCAAATAATTATTGAATTTAAGTACGCACAACGCATGATTTATGTTATTTTTCCTATATTTTTTTAATTTACGTTCTGAAAAATGAGAGGCTTCCAAGCCAAAAAAAGAACCATAAAAATTGTTTGGCGCTTTGCAATAGATCATGCTGCACGGACCAACATCCGATCATGTATACATCAATACTACGGCCCCCCCGATAAAAAATTTCTGGATCCGCCCCTGTATACATGCATCATATGAGTATGGGGGGCTTGTCAAATTAAAACGAATTACTTCTCAAAACAAACAAAATATATGGGACTTCTCAAATTAAAAAGACATCCATCGCTTCAAAAATACATTCGTAAATAAAAATACTATTTACGCGAAAAAAAAAAAAAAAAAAAAAAAAAACCTTCAGTTTTCAACATTCCCTCTCCTGCGACTCGTCAAAGACGGAACTTTTCGCGGAAATCCCATCGTAAACGTCGCTGCTGTGATCGGAGCAATCGTTGTCGAGCTCCTTAAACTTGGCCATCACCTGAATCATCGTCGGCCTCCTATACGCCTTATCCTCCACGCACTCGAACGCAATCTTCAGGCAATGGTACAGCTCAGCATCTCCCGACAAGCTCGTAATCAAATCCCTGTCAAGAACCTCATGGCTCCTCTTCTCCTTCCTCAGCTGCTTCGCCCAACCCACGAGGTTGTTGTCCTCCCCAAACTCCGACGTGTCGATCGGCTTCTTCCCCGACAGAAGCTCGAGCAAAACGACGCCGTAGCTGTACACGTCTCCCTTCGCCGTGCACCTAAAGCTCTGATAATACTCGGGGGGAACGTAGCCCGGCGTTCCGGCGAGGGTGCTGACGCTCAGGTGACTGTCGAGGGCATTCACGAGGCGGGCCATGCCGAAATCCGAGACTCTGGCCTCGAATTTCTCGTCCAATAGGACGTTGCTCGACTTCATATCTCTGTGGATTATGTGCGGTATGCAGCTGTGGTGCAGAAAAGCGAGCCCGCGCGCCGAGCCTATCGCAATCTTCTTCCTCTTTTCCCAGTCTAGGGTTACGCCGGCGACCTTTTGCTTGTCGTGGAGCACCGTCTCAAGGCTGCCCCACCTCATGTACTCGTAGACAAGGAGCCGCTCCTCGCCTACCCTGCAATAGCCCAACAGCGGTACGAGGTTTCTGTGCTTAATCTTCCCTATGGTCTCCATCTCAGCCATGAACTCTCTGTCCCCTTGGTTGGTGACGTTATGAGCTTCTTTATGGCCACTAAGCTCCCATCCTTGAGCCTGGCCTTGTACACGTCGCCGAACCCGCCCGAGCCAATCAGGCTCTCCGCGCCGAACCCATTGGTCGCCTCCAAGAGGTGGGCGAAGGTCAGCTTCCTCAGCGGCTTCTCGAAGGTGGCCACGTTGATGCTGAGAGGCTCGGGCACGCTCGACAGCTTCCAGCCACTGCTGCCCCCGCTGCCCGACATGGGCAGGCTCTCGATGTACTTCTCCCTCTTCTCCTCGATCTTCTGCCTTTTCCGCACACGATAGAGCGAATAGAACAGCAGCAAAGCGCAGATCGCGGAGGTCATTATGCCTATCACCATGCCCAGGGCCAGGCTCTGGCCCTTCCCTTTTCCAGATGGGCTCGTCGGGCGGCGGGCGTTTCCCGCCCCACAGGGCAGCAAAGGGACCCCACAAAGCCCGGTGTTGTTTTCGTACCTCGAAGGTGGGAAAGTAGTGAGCTGCCCGCCCGAAGGAATCGGGCCCGATAGGTTGTTGTTCGACACGTCGAGGTCGCTGAGAAACGATAGCCCGCCCAACGAGCCGGGGATGAACCCCTCGAGGTTGTTGTGCGATAGGTCGAGCACTCCTATGCTCCTCAGCCCGCCCAGGGCGGGCGGTATCTCCCCGGTCAGGTTGTTGTGCCCGAGGTTCAAGACCTGTAAGTAGCTCATGGAGCCGAAGCTTTCAGGGATGGTTTCTGACAAGTGGTTGTAAGAAAGGTCGAGGTAGATCATGCTTCCGTGGTCCGAGAAAGTGTAGACTGTGACCCCCGAGTAGATTCGAGTCGATGGGCACGAGTGGACCATTGGGTAGATGGCTAACCGATCGGCTCGAATCCCTTCGAACTCGACCAGCCCGCCGGCTCCTCTGCATTGGGTCCCGCCTTCGTTCCTTACGAAGGCGAACTGCTTGCCCGAGACTACCCCGGGCACGATCTGCCCGGCTTGGGCAGAGAGCTCGTCGGGGATGGAACCGATGAGCTCGTTGCTGTTAAGGTCGAGCCATATCAAGCTCTTGCAATGGCCTATCGATGGTGGGATGGGCCCACTTAAAGAGTTGTTTCCCAGTTGGAGGATCGCCAGGCTGGCGAGGTTTCCGATGTCTGAAGGGATGGAGCCGATCAAACGGTTGCTGGAGAGCGAAACCCATATCAGGTTAGTGCAGTTTACGATCGACTTTGGTAGGTTCCCCGTAATGAAATTGTTGTTGAGTATCAAAGTTTGGAGGTTTCCTCCGCCGTCGATGCATATCCCTTCCGGGATTTCCCCGGTTAGGTTATTGGCCCACATGATTACGTCCGAAATCTGAGGCAATCTCCATATCTCGTCGGGGATCGAATCGTTTAGTTCGTTGAAGCTGAGATCGATGGTCTTCAAGTTCTTACACAGGCTGAGATCCCTCGGGACAGAGCCTGAAAGGTAGTTATTCGCCAGCATGAGCTTTTCGAGGACCGAAGTAGACGAACAGAACTCAGAAGGTACGCTCCCCGTGAAAGAATTCGAACTGAGGTCTAAAACCTTAAGCTTGGCGCATTTCGTAAGGGAACGTGGCACAATTCCTGTGATATTGTTGAAGGGCACGTATAGGTACTCGAGATTCGCTAGAGTGCTCACCACTGTATCAAGAAAATCCCCAGAGAGCTGATTACTACCGAGGTTTAGGCTCGAAAGCGAGGCGCAATGAGCGAAGTTCGAAGGAAGCCCGCCCGTCAAGTTGTTGGAAGAAAGGTCGAGCGCCTCGATTTTCCTGCAAATCTGCGCCAAATCGCCAGGGAATTCGCCGTAGAACTCGTTGCGGGCTAAAGATAAAAACCTCAGATTCTTCATACTTCCCAGCAATTCCCCGGGATTTCGAGCTTGATCACGTTGCGGCTCAAGTCCAAAGACTCGAGGCTCTGGCAATTCGACAAGCTCGTCGGGAATCCAGCACCGGCGAAGAAGTTGTTGTAGGAAAGGTTAAACGTCGTGAGATTCGAACAATCATTGAACTCAAAGTCGAAGAGATCTCCACTGAAGTTATTTCTTGACAGGTCGAGGCTCTTCAGGGACGCCATCAAATTGGAGATCGAGGCGTAAGGTACTTCGCCGTGCATATGATTGTTTGAGAGGTCAAGAACTGCGAGGCTCTTGCAAGAAAACACAGAGCTGCTCCCAAGTTTTCCTTCGAGCTTATTCCCCGACAGGTTGAGTGTGCTTAAGCTCCGACAATCTGAGAGGATTGAATTTACGAGGCCCGCGTCTGAAATCTTGTTCCCCGATAGGTCGAGTTGCTGCAAGGAAGGCCCAAGCCTGCGAAACCTCACACTAGGGATTGAGTTGTGAGAAAGGTTCAGATAAGCGAGCTTATTGCATGAACTGAAGATAGCATCGAGTTCGATCGGTTGGGAGAAGTTATTCGCAGACAAATCGACTGACTCGAAGCTACATGGGCTTTCGTATGGTGATGTAAGATTCCCATTGAAGGAATTTCCGCTGAACTCAACTGCGCTCAAACTCTGCAAAGCCATGAGATGAGAGACGCGAAGATTGCCCATCAAACCTGCGTTAGTGAAGTCTAGTTTGGTCACTCTTCCTTCGTTCGAGCAAGAAACGCCTTTCCACGAGCATGGACTCGACGAAGAAGATGAAGAAAAATCCCAGGTGGTTAAGAATCCTTTAGGATCGGATTCAACAGAAGATGATCTGAAGGCTAATAAAATGGTAGCTTCGCTGCTTTGTGGCTTTGAAGAAGAAGGAGAAGTAGATAGGTTGTGTCTAACACTTGAGCCCTTTGAGCAGAAGCTTATGAGAAGCATTGCTACGAGCAAAAGAGTTTCTTCTCTCATCAACCTCGCATGAACTGCTGCTGCTGATGAAGATGATGATGATGACAGACGAAACTTCTCTCTGAATCTGTTCTTCCTCGTCATTCTGTCATTTAAAAAAAAAAGTCACTTTTGTTTAGGAGATATTTTTCTTTCCTCTGCATAAATTCTATATTCTCCCACCGAGGCAAGACAACCGTCTGTTAATGGACACTTCAAATCCCACTATTTGTTATTTCTCCACCTTGAATTGAACAAGCTTTTTCTTCACCTGAAATCAAAGAGGAGGAACAGAGGGTCAACAGCCGAAACAGAAAGAACTCACATATACTTACAAGCATAAACCTTGAACAGAAACAAAGCTTATTACACAGCACGTACAAGAAGAACGAGGAAGGAAAGGCGTACTTTTTCTTCAGGAGAAAGAGGAGAACGTACTATGTATGGAAAGAAATGGACCAACGTAATACAAAAACAAAAAGGAAGGCTGGGCTGGCTAATAAATGTTCTTTCTTTCTTCTTTCTTTAACAGCTGAGGGGGTTTTTGTTCAAGATTTTATTGGCTTTTTGGGTACGATGTTTCAGAGTTGTCGGCTGTCACAGAAAATCTGTGAAACTCTCTCCATAATACTGAAAAATCCCTATTTTGCAATACATACTTCATAGAAGTCCAATTACTATGTACTACAGCTCATGAGAGCAAGACCCTCTTTTCCTTTTCTTTTTTTCCCCAGTTTTCACATAATATTAGTTAGGTCTCGATGAGTCCGTTCAGTCAAACTTGGGATTCGATTCTTTTTCTTTTTCTTTTATATTCACACTCACTTTTCAATTACCCCACTTTATATTATATATATACAAATATTTCCGTGGTGTGTTTATATGTGTGTTATCCTTATTTCTCGGGTAAATTGTCCATCTAAACTTTGAATAATTATCCCCCGCCGAGCTACCAAGTAAAAGAAGTCAAGTGAGGTGTCTTCAGTGTACATGTCATTTCGTAATCTAAAGAAAAGATTCGACTCTAAATTTAAATACAATTAAGAGCCAATATCATATTTAAAAAAAAAATTGATAAATGTCTTGGGGACGTGATAAACGACAAAAGCTGTAACCCACAACACGAAGAATTAATATACGTTGCAAGACAAGTCGTTGGAGTAATAAACCTCGAGTCTTGCCACAACTGTTAAAACATACATTAATTAATATAAATATTTTATTTATATTATTTGTGGATATGCAGTGAGTGGGACACAGACTGTATTCCCCTCCTATTGTTTATTACATGAAATGTGTGCATTAAAATAATATTGCTATATCCTAAAAACGACATTAGGGCAGGCACGTGGCGCGGGGGACTTAGGGTTTGATGTTCGTGTTTTTCTTTAATGATGTATTAAATTTTAATACACACATATATGTACACACATATATGTATTAAATTCTTAATCGTTATGATTAAATTCCATCCTTATGTATATATGTACGCATACGAGTGAATCCTAGTCCCTTTAGTAACACTTTTCTTTCAAATATTAGATTCACATGTTTTATTTGATATGAAAAATGAACTTTTACCATTTTGAGTCAACTTAATCAAAGAAGATAATGGTGAGGCTAATCACAATAATAACAACATTACCTAAATTGTTATTACAAAATTTTCAATCGTCAAGTGGATGTGCGATTTGTCATATTCTACAAGGGTTGTTGAGAAAAAGCTTTTTCGTTGATTATATTATAATTAATTAGTGGATTTGCTGCACTAAGAAACAGCGGAATCATCGCAATGAAATATTGCTGATTTTTTGGACACTTTTCTTTCAGTATGTGTCTTTTATTTTAATTAACTTGAGGCCCTACAATACAATCTCAATAACTAAAAACAGTAATAATAATTACCATAATGACAGTGATTACATTAATAACAGTAATAATTATAATACTTAATATTTAGTGGGAAAAAATCGCCGCACGAGTGGGGTGGGCCTCGTTAATTGACTTCTCACACTTTGTTTTTTTTATTCTTTTTCCTCTAATGCTCCAAAATATAATTACAAGACTTTGTCAACTTCACAATATAGATATTTATTTACGCACATACACACACATATCGACTATAAATGAATTTGGCTAGATGTTGAAATAGACGGACGCATCAAATTTCTGAATGCTATATATATTTATAATATTTGCTGACGCAATAATATTATTGTCTTTACTCCCTAGTTAAGTTGACATAAAAAATTACGTGACAACACACGCGTGGGGTCTTTTACATATTCTATCTGTGTAACATTTGTTTTTATTTAATTAGAGAGCGAGACAAGTAGGCTTATACATTTGTTTTAATAGGTGGCGAATTCATGAATATATTCAACGAACGTAATTTAAACGTAATATGTTTCTTTGGACTTATCGAACTTGCAACAATGATTATGATAATTGCGTGACTAGTTAACTAACTCTTATTCTCATGCGTATATGTCTACTCTTCCTACTACGTCATCGCCAAATTAACTAAAACATATTATTTTCTATTTCGTCTTTATTATATAATAATACAGAAGACGTGAGCAGCGCTTAAACGACTTCCTAATTTTAGTTGAATTATCGATTGCTTGAGCTCAAATATTTCCAAGTGAAAACGTGAATTTGGGTCCCCTTTCTTACATTTTTTCCTCATTTTGCTTTTGAAAATTGCAACCGACCGCAATTATTGGGCAAAGAAAATGAAATAGGATCTCATTTAAGATTTGATGCTACTTAAAAAGCTACTTTACTTTTGATTTGATTTTACAATTCGGGGAAGAGTTAGTTAAGTTCGATTGAAGGTAAGAAAGATCCTTGTTCTCACGATTACAAATACGCAAAAATCGTAATTTTTTTCCTTATTGAAAGCAACTTTAGAATATATCATAATTATTATACATTTTAAATTTGATCCCAAATCATAAAAATAACAGCAGTAGGGAGAGTTAAAGAAAGAGGGGAAAAAAATGTGCTTTGACGTAAAGTCTTAAATAATTGTCATCACCCGTTATTCAATAAAGGTAATATGATGAACCCAATTCTCATTATTACAAATTGATTTGTAGTAATTGTGTTTTGAACGTTATTGCTCATCATCTTCAGCTGATTCTGCATACGTGTGTATAGACCAACATAAAGAGTCAAGAAACAACTGAAATACAATACATGATGAGGATAGCTATGTAAAAAAAATGCTTCTTATATAGATCCTCAAATTCAAATCCATATATTCCACTCCAACTTAGAACAAACAAGAAGATGAGTTTATCAGATAAAAGTCGATCGTCCGCCTCTTTTAGTATGCCTGTCGTAGGTTATGTTCAACTTGTCTACTAGCTCATTCATCGTACTGCACATCAACAAAACAAAAAAAAAAAGAATAGAATAGAATCAGATAGTGTTGCAGATTTACACAGATCAGTCGTTCGTGGTGATATGGTTTCTATTTCTTTGACGTTTATACAGAATCTCATGGTTATCGATATGCAGAGGTAGAGAGAATACCTCGAGCAGTTGGTTAACATAGCGAGATGTGTAATCAGAAGTGTGTCGTTATACTCCTGCAATTGAGCAAGAAAATATTGATGAGTAGATTGAAAGGTAATAGAATAAACAAATCAGGAAAATTCTCCTGACTGGGATTATACATATGTAGGGATGATAAGTTGATGTGTCAGAAATCACTCACCATCAAGAAATCATCTCGAAATTTCTCAGATTCGATAGCTGGTAATCTTCTCAAGAGACTGGATACTTGTCTCAGCAACGAGTTCTCGACGGGAATATCGCCTGCAATTAGAATAAAATACAGAATAACTACGCAATTTCTCACAGCGTCGAAAATTCAAATCTTCAGAGATGGAGGAAAACAACAGAAATACCTTTCTGCATTGCTACAAGATAATGATGGAGCACGCGGATTCTGCTATTCAACATCTTGATGGCACTGTGTATGCCAGTAAGATGAGCAGCCACTACAGAAAAGAAAAGAAAAAAAGAAACAGAAAAATGGTAAGCAGTGTAAAAAGCTACGAATATGACAAACTGAAGCAGTGAGCGAAGTGAGACGCACGTTGAGTAGCAGCAGAACCACCATCAGATGGTTTGAGATGTGCAACATGATCCACCGATATACGTTCAGCTTCCACCGTCTAGTAGACAAACCAAGTTCAAGTCTGCATCATAGGATCGTATATCGCTATAGAGAGGACGGGAAATACTTACGACAAGGAAACATACCTCAATAGTGTAGCTTGACCGGACGAAAATAAGCTGGGGGATGCCATCAATAACATGCATCTCTTCAATCATAATCATTCGTCAGCCCAAGTGTTTACATAAGTATCCCATTCAACAGATACAGAATTATGAAGATGTCAAACAGATCCTCTGCTTATCAAAGTATCATGCTTTCTAGACTATGAAGTTGTAAATAAATTCAAGATACAAGTACAAAAAGGAAAGCATACCACTTTCAAAGATAGTAATAGGAAGATCTTTCTGAGCAGGATTGATTGAAGGATTGAGAAGAACATACACTGGGCTCTCATTGATATCCATCAACTGCACAAACATAAGAAGGCCCCAATTATGAAGCAACTACACCACACATATTACGATCCCCAAAAGTACAATCAGGCCACTGCAGATTTTCAATGTAAAAGTGAAACAACAGCATAGTTGACATGGAATGACTGAATGGCACTATATCACATCACAACGGTGCAGGTATAAGAGAATGTAAGAACAAAAAGCTCACAGCTTTGTGAATGATCAAATCGGATTCTTCTGCGTCGGTCCCAGTTGAGTACCACCCCAGTATATAGAAATTAGGGAATACCTTTTTATCTGCCAACAATAACATATAGGACAAGTCATCAACTTCACTAGAGCTGTTCAGTAAGCGCATAATCAAGTCATCAACCTTATGAGCACAGCATCTTTATATCAAGTCATGGAACCTTACTTTACCAAAATGAATTGATGTCTAACAACAATTGCCAGTAGGCATCTTTATATCAAGTCATGGTATCCTTAATTGCCAGTAGTTCTACTGGCAATTAAGGATAACAACAACAACAACAACAACAAAGCAATTTGGATTCTTAAATGAACTTCTAGACTAATATCTAATAAGGACCGAATAAGCTACGCAGTTGAAACTTATAGGCAACAAAGATGCCATACTTCTAAATCCACCTTCTTTTACTTGTTTCAAGAACAAACGGCAACCATAACATATTCAACGCTGAAGCAATATGCATTGCATAAGAACTAAACAATCAATCAACTTACATAAGAACAAACGGCAACCATAACCCAACCCCTATCCTTAAAACCCAACAGCTTACGTATTACAAAGAATATAAATGAATAGTTAAACTTACAAAGCTCTTGTTTTTTCTCGAGGAAAGTGCGATCTAGGGAGTGAGTCACTGAGTCGTACAGTAGCTCGAAGCTGTTGAAGATCTCGACGACTCTGCCACGCTGGACCCCTATGACACATCCAAATACACGTGGATGAATCTGCGGCGGATCCGACCCGACCTCCCCGGCGGCGGCACACAGCGTCTGCGTCTTGACGCGCGTGTAGTGGTCGGAGATGTTAACGATCACCAGCGGGTGGAGCTTAAACGTCAATCCACCGCTCGATGAAGACGCCATAACAGTTCTTCCTACACTTACTCCAAGATTTGATTCGATTTGCGGATGAGGAAATCAGCTTTGAAGAGGAACTTGCTAGCGAGTGCACACTGCACACTAGTCAGACTTTCATCAAAGGCGTGTTGTGTTATATACTTTTATTATTCCTATTATTTATATATAATTGCACTATTTTCTGCCAGTTTTTTTTTTTCAGTTTACTAATTTTATCGGCTTACGGCCCAATTGGGCTCATCTTCAGTGGCCCATCATATAACTAAGTCCATACAACCCAATACAAGCCCCACATAAGCTTTGGTGAGTAGCGACCATAGAAATTGAAATGGTCAAATAAGAAAAATAGAGATTCCAAAGGCAACAAAAGAAATAAATAGAAAAAAGACATGCTTTTAAAATTAAATTTGTCATAGTTGAATTTTACGAGCAACTACACTCTCGAATCTCGGGAGAGTACAATAAAAACTGAGAATATAATTTATTGAATCGGCACCACGAATTTACCTCACTCAATTCTTAATATATTCATTTTCGTACTATATGTCATAATTATTCAACGTCTGTCACGAATAATACAATGGGTTAATATATCCGCTAATGCCATACACTAATTTAATGTCGCTTTCATATAGTTAAATACAACGTTCGGGATATTATTAACATATCTAAGTGATCAGCCAAAAGAAAACGATGCTTCACCCAAGAAAAAAGTGATATAAGTCGTAAGATGTTTGCTCCGAAAAATATTCTCTGTGATTCATAATGGCAAACGTAATTTTTTTAGGAAAATGTCACTGTGAAGAAATTAAATCCCCAATAACGCGAAATTGAGTCCGAAAATCCCAATAGTGAGCTCAACGTGAGCTCAAAGATGATTCAATTTGTGTGCCTTCACGCAATTGTCTTTCTCATTGTCCAGTTAAAAAATAAGATGAAAGTGATAGTCAAAACATTATTAGATTTACATAAATTAAATAATAATAATAATTAGGTCACTATATTTAGGGGTTAGTCTGTAAGTGGTTTTCTCAGTGTGATTACTACTCTTGATATTGGGTTTTGGCCTCATCTTGAACTCGTCAATAAATGCATTTTATGGCAACTTGACAAATAAAGTATGGAAGATGCAATATCATAGATAAAATTGAGGGTCATAAATTATAATTAATTAGCATTTTTAAATGTTTTGACAGCAAAGGCTTACCTTCGACTAGTCGATAATTATCTTTTAGTTTGAATAAATTCTATGAACGCACTAAACCATGTTCAACCTAAATAAGAAACAATAATGTCTCCTGTCAAGTACGTATTTAACAAATTAAAGAAGACCTCGATCATTATTATTTAAACTCGACTTTCCCGCATCAATTTGCCCATCGCATCACATTATTTGTTTTCTTAATCTGGATTTGATTTGTTTGCTAAATCTCAGTTTGATGATCTTATATTATATAATATATATTACAAAGCCCACTTGAATATTTTGATATGCCTTTCCCAGCAATTTGAATGCTTTAATCTTTGTTTGGAGCAGTTAAATAGGTAGGACGGCGCAGCTAATTAATATGCAACTTGCATATGCGTTCATATCTCATTGTTATAAAATCAGACATATAATATTTTCCCATCATTATTATTATATATATAAATATATATAATGAATTACATAAGCACAATTTCTTACTAATTTCTAGAGATAATACAACCTAACTTACATATTGGGCAGATCGATGCATATACTTTTTAATACAATAATAGTTTGCCTTTAATTGGTCAAAACCAAACAATCACAAAGCTCACCACAAAATATATACAGTCAATAATGCTGACTCCACAAGGATGAAAACCCTACTTCAGACAGAAATATTTCCGAATTCTGATCCACAAAGCTCGGACAGGACGACGATGGTGACGATTTGACGATACTATTATTACTGTATCGAAGATTATTAATCATCGAATCCATGCAAACAATTTCTTGGTTCGCCGAGGAGGGAATAGCTAATTCGAACCCAACGTCGTAACGATTGTCGGGCAGTGAAGGAATATATGACGAAGAAGGTGTAGAGACGATTTCAAGATTAGGGTTAGGGTTTTCTTGTTCGCTGAGAGCTATTGGTGTTTGATTCGATAACGGTGAAGATTGTCGAATGTTCTTGCAGAAAACCCGACATAGAACCCAATCTTGATCCTGCGAGTGTAAGTAACCAAACAAAATGTTTTGGTTAGATTTGAAGTAATGTTATCACTACAAAAAAAATCATTTTATGCGACGATTTTTTTCCCCACAAAAGAGTAAATTTTCGTCACATAAATTTAATGTGAGGAAAAATTTTCGTCACCGGCTCGTCACCGAAGGCCCGTGGCATAAGATCAAATCGCGCCTAATGTGACGATATTTTATTTCCTCACGTTTGGCATATGTGAGGAGTGCAATTTCCTCGCATAAAATTCTTATTGTGACGAAATATTTCTCACAATAGATATACTATTTTGTCACATTTTGAACTTCCAAACATTTAAACATATAAACGCAACAAAAAATTTGTCACTTTAAATATATTTTTCCTCATAATTACCATAATATATACTACGAAAATATGCCTCACATTTAGGGATGGCAGCAGGGACGGGTATGGGTCGGGTTTGGCCGCGGACCCGGGACCCGCCCCGGGCCGGACCCGAATGGACCGGGTCAGCTATTTTCTCCTTTTTCTTTATTTTTTAGATCGAATTTTTTTAAAAGTACAAA
This sequence comes from Craterostigma plantagineum, assembly GCA_027422505.1. Classification (NCBI taxonomy): domain Eukaryota; kingdom Viridiplantae; phylum Streptophyta; class Magnoliopsida; order Lamiales; family Linderniaceae; genus Craterostigma; species Craterostigma plantagineum. Next base: position 73,663 of record JAPQWV010000905.1, read on the forward strand.
AGTAGGATTCGATCCCACGACCTATAGCAAATTAACTAAAGACTTATCCAGTAGGCTACAAAGCTTTTTATTAATAATTTGAACACTTTATGTATATATATACGTACAATAAAATAAATTTAAATATAATATATATCGGGGAGGATCTCGGGTCGGGTTGAGATTTTTCGGACCCGTGACCCGCCCCATTACCCGAATAGAAAAAAAAACCCGATTCATTAGGGGCGGATGTAGGCGGGTCCGGGTCTAGACCCGCTCCATTGTCATCCCTACTCACATTAAATTAATTTTCCTCACAATAACCATGATATATAATACGAAAATATTCATCACAAAAATATTTCCTCACAATTACTATGATATATAATGCGAAATATTCCTCACATTAAAAATATTTTTCCTCACAATTACTATTATATACTACGAAAATATTCCTCGCGTTAAACATATTTTTCTTCATAATTACAATGATTTATAATATAGAAATATTCCTCACATTTATAATGACTAAAATTATCATATACTCTAATACATATTATTGGTTGACGACGGCTTCTCTTTTGTTTTATGTGAGGATTTTTTTTGTCACATAAAAAATTTATTTATTATTAGGAAATTTGTTAACTATATGTGAGGATTTTATCTATCACATTAATGTTTAGCTTTTGTGAGGAAATATATTACTATTATGCGATGAAAAAACAGTTTCCTCACATATTATATATTCATTTATGAGGAAAAAAAATTCTTCACATTATATAATAGTTATTGTGAGAAAAAATTATTTCCTCATATAATCTAATTTTATGTGATGATTTTTAATGTTATCACAAAAACATGGTCACATAAAATAACATTTTTTGTAGTGTATAATTAGTAAGTATTACAGTCAAATCAGGATTTGTAATAAAGAAATCATGAGAGATAAGACAAAACACGACTATTCCACACACTAAGATCCAAGTGAGAAAGAGGATCAATTAGCATTTAAATTATTCGAGATATTCTCTAAAGTCTTTTTTTAATGAAAACAGCTTCTAACCATACAAAGCCAACAACTCGGAACTCGATTGGTCAGACCCAAACATAATTCTAACAATAGTTTAACGAACCATGATTAATAACTAAACAAAAAAGGGCGAATCTAATAAACAAATGTATTAAAGTGATCCATCTAATAACCTAGTAGAAGTCTCCAACTCTTTGCCCAAGTATATATTTATCACATTAGTCGTTTTTCTTTTGTGTGTTTACCTTAGAAAGATTCGAAGAGACGACTTTCGCGGCGGGCCCACCATCTTCGAGTCGAAACTCGTGCATGACCCAATCGGTTTTGGTTCCCTTGGGCGCACGGCCTTCATAGAAAACTAGGGTTTTTCTCGCGCCGATTAGGGTTCCCAATCTCATTATGTGGCGATCTTTTCCCGTCGCTTTCCAATAGCCCGAGGCCGTCGCTCGGTTTGTTCTAAGCCCCGTCGCATATTTTCGGTCCCTTCGGCTGTAGAAATACCACTCCTTCCCCCCAACGCAAGCAGCTTCTGTACAATACACAAGCAGTTTAATAGAGACATATTCTACCAAAAAACATGTATTTGTGAATATTATTATTAGTCTTTGGAAAACCATGGTTGTTATTTTGAACTTGCATTATAAAATAATTACTATCTCAAGTTGAATATAATCTAAATAATATACGACGTGGCGGGCCATAGATGGTCATAATTGATAGGCACTGGTACGGCCAATAGCAAAGAGTTGCGGAACTGTGTCAAAAAACTCCACAATTAATCCATGTTTATCCTTTAATATAGAGATATTAATTCTCCATAATTAGCTAAGTGACAAAGAACGAAGCTTCTGAATGTGATGTTCCGAAAAGCTTGTATTAAAAGCCAATTAGTTAGCGTCGATGGAAGATGTCATTTAAAAGACAGCCAAAGTGTTACACGCGTATGGTTGTAATTAGGTGTCGTTAGATATTATAAGTGTGTGATTACTGCATTACGGCAACTGTCTTTGAAGATAACCCCGCCGTAAAGTGTCAATTTCTTCAAAAAGGCAATTGAATTGAAATCCTTCAAAGATCATTTGAGAGTTACAGTAAAATCTATATAAATTAATAAATTCTATAGAATAATAAAAACTTCCGGTCCCGACTCGAACCGTTGTAAAAACTCATCAAATTCGATAAGATAATAAGATAATTTAGGTCCAATTAAAAGTTTAAATTAATAAATTGTAAATATTACAGTTATAAACGTTATGAATTTGCTTAAAATCTACAATTGTAAAATATTTATGAGCTTTGCTAAGGTCACCATGTCAGATATCTAAAGGATCATTACAACAAATAAAATGATGAGCATTAGTACTGATAAAATTAACGTACAAGATTTAATTGTATGTAATATGAAGATATATATATATATATATATATATATATTCACTCCTATTCTCATTTGATTCGGTCTGCCATCTGCATTAACTAAGATAGCTGAATTTAAAAGATTTATTTTAATTAATAAAAGATTAATTTATCGGTATATTAATATATCTCTAGATTAATAAAATTTAATGAACTCCCACCGGCCACCATTATTAATTTAGAGAGATTTTACTGTACTTGGAAAACAATTACAAACACACACAATCACACACACACACACACATATATATATATATATATATATATATATATACACACACTAGAGAGAGAGAGAGTGAGATAAGTTTATTTATCTTTATATATATATATATATATATATATATTTGAGAGGTATGATTTTTCACAAACTCATTACAAATTGAATTACAATCTCATTTATATTTTACGATGAAACCGCTGAATCAATTTAGTTTCTTATATTTGCTGAAAAACCAAAGCAAATTTCTATTATCGAATAATTTTCTAAAGGAAATTGTATGATTAAGCTAGGCATTAGATTATAACCATATTGACACTACAAATTCGTAGTTGAACAAGGTGAGGATGAAAGACAGCATATATACGGCGCACGCAATGAAGAAGAATAAAGACTTACTTGGTATGTCCCAAGGCTCGCACCTATTAAGATCGACTTCGATCAACAAAGGAAATGGAAGAGGACAGCCCACGATCCATTTCATCAAATAATCATATATAAGCTCTTCGTCTTTTGGGTGGAATCTGAATCCTGGAGGCAATTTCGTCTCGACGTTATTTAGGGTACTCATGATTCTTTGTATATATATATTATTGTTTTTATGTATATATGTATGTAGGACTGGTTATTGTTGCCGTGGCGGTGGTGAGAGAGGTGGGAAAAGGAAATGACGATGGTGTTAATATATTGAGAGAGAGAGAGAGAGAAAGACTTGTTTGGATTAATGAGTGAGATTGAAGGTTTAGATGGCATCTCTCTCATGGGACTTGATTATATATATTAGTAGATATATGCGTATCATCTGAGGGAGGGGGCTTGGCATTGAAAAGTCTTTATTTATAAATGATATTAGAGGAATATAAATGCGAACTATACTATATAGTCTTCATGATTTCACCAATTATATATGTACAAGTGGAACTTGTATAATATAATCCAAACGTTTCCTCATTTTTTGTTGTAAGAAGAATCTTTACAAGAAGTCAACAAAGGAATTTCTTTCATGGGAAGATTGAGGGCCCCGCACTGTGGGCAGTTTGGACTTTCTATGATTTGTTTGCTGACGTAATTCCTGACGTGGGTTCGCTGTCGAGGAGAGGATGGAGCTCCTATGCTGCAGCCATTGCTATTCCATCTAATTTTATTTGATGTATTTAGGGTTTGAGTGTGACTTTCGTGGGGTTTTATTGCGAGCATCTCCACACGAATTCTTCTAACCTAATTAAGTATTATTACGTTATTATTCTACCATAATTCGAATGCTGACAAAAACAATTTCGACCTTGTGGGAAGCCCCCTCTTTGTATGTGATTATTTAATATGTCCAAGTGCTTTGAATAGTAACTTGGAACCATCTTTTTCTTTTTACTTTTTATTGCGACGTCTCATGTTGTCTTGTTCTAATCAATCCTCCAAACTATATCCGAAGGTACCTTTAAAGAGCATACTTTTACAAGACGACAAATTGAACAAAAAAAATGTTCAAACAAGTACGAGCTTTATCTCATATGTCGAAAATATAAAGCGAGAATGCTTATATATGTATGTATGGGGTCGAGTGATTTGATTGCGAGTCAAAATACGTTAGAACAAGCCGCTCTACTAAGTGTTGATGGAGATATTGGGCTCAATTTCTGCGCCCAAAGAAAGCCCATATAACCCTTGGACTCGAAAATTTCCTGGGCCTCCTTTCTATCGTCAACGATTTCTAAAAGCCCATATAACTATTATCCGTCCAACGCCGTGCTTACGTGGCAGTCATCGGAGTTCCCTGCAATCGTTTGAGACTGAAAAAAACCGAGAAGATCGAGCACGAGGTCCCACTTTCTTGGCTGGATGTTAGAGTGGAGTGTGTGCTGCTCAGCTGAAGAAAGAATAACAAGGTGGAGAAGGAACACGGTAATTAGAATTCAGTGTATTTAAGCATCTTCCCTTTCTCAATCTCATGTCTGAATGATCTTTGCTTTAAACCTTTTTCTACAGTCGGTATGACGTGTCCTCCACCGCTAATAACCCTAAATACCTCGTAGAATTATCAATTTCCATTCTAGTTAGTTAGTTCCATCTCTTTGAGTTCGAGGTTTCGACATTTTGCTTTTTTAAGATGGTAAGTGTAAGAGTGTTGACGAGAATTGAGATACGTTGGATTTGAGTGATGGGTCATTTTTGCTAGAAATTGGACTCACGTTTCATTGATTGCTTGCTTGCTCGAGCAGTGATTAAGGATATTAACGATCTCTATGTTGATTCTGAAATTAATTATCCGTGCCTTAGCTGGATCCTTGTCTTGAAGGTTGTAGTGCAGCATGGATTCCTTTCCTACTTGTTGGATATGTGTTTTAAACCCAATCTTTCCCTGATAATTTCCTCTAATTCATCGTGCAGTTGTTGAAGTAGAAAGGAATATACTCGTCGGGCGCGTAGCTGAAATAAATTGGAATCTCAAAACTCTTACATGGCGGACCACGGCCTACCGACAATGGGTCGGGTCAAGCTCGTCGACCTAACTCCCCAAGAAGGCCTTCCTTCAGATTCTTACAAGTACTCAGTCTCAGCCCTATCTCAGTCGCTGGCTCAATACTCGGCTTGCATCGTCCAATTCCCAGTAGGCGACGGAGCTCTCCTAAGGTCTTGCCTCGATTCCTCTCGTCTATACTTCCATCAAAAACCGCCCTTTCCACCCACCGAAATGGTAGTAGTCGAGGACGACCCGCGAGAATGGTGTCGAACGTCGGGTTATCGGGTCGACCCGCAAACATGGGTCGAGACCTACGATTTCAGACCAGGGCTAACTCCATTACAGCCCGGGAACGAACTAGAGATCCCTCCATCTGGGCTGACCGAAGCGTTTTCCCTTCTAGGTAAAGCGTGTAGGGACATATTAGACGCTGTGAGCTTCTTCTTGAATCTGCGCAGCTCTCCGTTCACCGAAATCCTAGACAACGTCCCTCTCAGAAACAGAGAAGTATCGTCGTCGGTGCTGTCTGTTTCTTGCAATGGAAGGCCCTCTTTTCAAGGCGCCCATCATCATCACAGCCTTGCCACTGTTGCTGCTTCTACTGCTACTCCTTCTGCCCATGAAGAAGACGACGGGCAGTTACTGTTCCCAGACCAAGATAGTTACCAGGTCGATCGAACCTTACTGACCCTTACGAAATCTGACAAAATGGGATTGCATGTTAGAGATTTCCACGGTAATTGGGTTTGCGCAGACGGCGACCTCGGGCCACAAGATGTGGTCGTTTACACCGGGCTGGCTCTTTACCAGGCCACGGCTGGGTATATCAGCCCAGCTACGTATCGAACCGATCTAACCACCTTGCAGGGGACGACCATGTTTGGTCGTTGTTCGTTTTCGTTCAAGCTCATGCCCAAATCCGTGAGCAGCCTATCTTCTTCAGAGATGAGGGCCGCCGGCCATGGAGTCGAGCCTCAGTTTCAGCTTCCTTTGCCCGTCGACGACTTCATGCAGAGATCGACTGATCAGATTCTCAACCGAAATAGCTTTGCTGCTTTTAGTTTCCCTACTACGCAAGAAGGTACGAAAAAACTTCCTTGTGTTTTTTGTCTCTATTCGTTAGGTGGTTGTAGACTGCTGAAGTGTGTTATTCTTTCTTACACGAAGGGCCCATCAAACCGATGATGCAGCAACATAGGAAGAAGGGAAGCTCGAGATGTAAGCCTCTCCCTCCTTCGAAGAGGCTAAGGCTCGAAGCGCAGAGGGTTCTCAAGGAAAGGGTCCAGGATATTGCGGACAAGAAAGGGATTAAGCTTAGGTTTTGCAGTTTGAAGGATTGCGAGAATCACATTCACTCGCTCGATAGTCCTTGCGCAAACGTAAGGACTGAGATTGGTTGGCCCCACGGCGTCCCTTTCGTACATCCCCACGATCTTCCTAACAAGGCGAAGATCGGTTTCCTTGAGACCTACGAACCTGGTTGGTCTGAGAACAATAATGACTTGGAGTGATCATGAGTAAAATTTCTTGTTTTTTGTAGCATGGGAATTGTGTGTTTCTCTAACGTTGTAGCATTAATTTAAAGGCCTTTTTTTATGTACCTTTAGATGTGAGGGAGGATGAATTAATCGTTTTAATGGCAATTAGTAGAAACCTTTTTATGTTTTCTTCTGTATAAATGATAAGTGGGGTCTTTACACATCAAAACTTGTAATTAGTTGTCAATATTTCTTTATATGTAGTTACCTAATAGAATAAATTTTTTGCACATAAGTACTCGATCCGCCGCAGGTACACCATATAATACATATAGGTACCCTATAACGTATTTTGGTACGTAATACGTTGATAAAATGGTACGTAATATATAACACACTAAGGTACCATATAGAAACCGTATAGGATACCGTATAAACGCGTGACGTGGTACGCAATACACACATAAAAAGGTACGACAAGACTGAAAAAATTGGTATAAACAGTAGAATGTGTATCTATCTGTAAACATTTCAGATATAGGTAATGATTTGTAATATTTTTTATTGTATTTATAGATGTCACATAACTCACGCGATAAGTAGAGCTTTATATTTTCTTTTGGATCACAAACTTTTTAATTTATATACATTTTCGAAATGGGCCCATAAAAGTAAGCGGGCCGTATATGAAAATGAAGCCCAGATCTGTATATTTGCATCTTGCTATAAATATCGTTCGCACCCTTTCGGAAACCCTAAGCAGCTGCACGCACCGTCGAGGGAAAATGGTGAAGTTTCTGAAACCGAACAAGGCCGTGATCGTCCTCCAGGGCCGATTCGCCGGCCACAAGGCGGTGATCGTGAAGAACTTCGACGACGGTACGAGAGACCGTGCGTACGGACACTGTTTGGTCGCCGGCGTCGCCAAGTACCCGAGCAAAGTCATCAGGAAGGACTCGGCGAAGAAGCAGGCGAAGAAATCTCGTGTTAAGGCGTTCGTCAAGCTGGTCAATTACAATCACATAATGCCGACGAGGTACACGCTGGACGTGGATCTAAAGGATGCCGTCAGCACGGATGTGCTGGCGTCGAGGGACAAGAAGGTCACGGCTTGCAAAGCTGTGAAGGCTAAGTTCGAGGAGAGGTTCAAGACCGGTAAGAATCGTTGGTTCTTCTCCAAGCTCAGGTTCTGAGTGTTGTGTCCTGAGATTGAGAAGCGTCATAGTCTTCAATTACTATTATCTTGGGCTTTTTTTTTTTAAATGTTAACAATTGTCGTGCTGTGATTTTCTGCTGAATTTCTGATTATCTGCTATCTCGTCTTCCCTTTTCTTTTGTTTGTAGTTGATGGCATCGAAATCTTAACTAAGTTGCCTTTTTCAAAAGTTCTGACCTTTGCTAATCCAACACGAAAGATAGCTATTTTGGGGAGTGGAGATTGATGAGCTTAATTGGTTTAACCAAATTCCATGATGATACATATGCGAACTCCGTAATTAGTCGATTTTCTTGTTGTATATGTGTGGCTTATCACATTGGTTTTGGCATTGGTATAATCGAGTTTCATACATGAGGGAGGTTGTTGGGTTCCATGTGGATGGATAGTTCATTTTCTCTTTGGATGAGAAGATCATTGATCACTTACATTGAATCGATTTCAGTTGTTTCTTTTAGGTCGAACCATAGGATTTGCTGCTTGACTTCTGATTACGTATGAATTTAGCTATGAATCGATCCGTCATATGTCCTCTATCATAAGGAACAGAAAAGTCTCAGCTTTAATAGTTACAAGCAGAATGGATAGTTAGCAGCAGCAGCAGCAAAATCAAGAGTGTTTCTAAGCTCTGCCCAATCAGCATGCATCATTACGAACTCGTTCATGTGGTCATTGCACGCTGCCGAGCTCGAAAATGAGCTCGTCGTTGTGGGTTGGGCAGGACTCAAATGGCAGCCCCCAAAAAGCTGTTGATTCTTCTGATGAGAAATTTTCGGAATGTTTCCGTAATATGGTATTTCCTCGGACTCGCAACGAAGATCATCCTCGAAGTAAGCCAACGTCGGCGGTGTTGTTGATATCTTATTATCTGAGGCTAATCCTCGCAAATCCTGTACGTGCCTTTTGTTGTAAGAGACGCCGCGCTTTAGTATTCTGCAAAGTGTCCAAACTTCCTGTGGGCGATCATAAGATAATTCGAATCCGAATCAATCATCTCTTGCAATACGTGTAGATCGTGAATCATAAATATCGACTACTAGATTTCTACCCGAGCACAAAATCTCCGGAGTTTTTCTATATGTTTTCATTCGAAAATGCATGCAAAGCCAACGTATTGAAAATTCTTACAGCTTCTTGATCGGTGGTAGTAGTACTACTAGCATTCCCAGGCTTATTATTCTTTGGAGACTGAGAATTAGGCGAAGGTAGTCTAAACTCATGCATCATCCACTCAGTCTTGGTTCCTTTACCAGCACTTCCACGGTAATAAACGAGTGATTTTTTCAAGCCAATTAAGACACGCGAGTTTCGGGCTTCTCCGCCGTTCGAAGAAGAATATACGGGCTTGTCGATGCCAGTTGCCTTCCAAAAGCCCGAGCCCGTTACTCTATTAGGTCTTATGCTGTTCTTGTACTTCCTTCCTCTTTGGCAAAAGAAGTACCACTCTTTGTCTCCATTTTTATCGCTCGATTCTGCTTGCATATACGTTCAAGAAGATACAATTACTTTGCATGAAATATCAGAACAGTATATAAGACGATATGGATTAAACCAAACAGCAAAGTTGAATGAGCTTTCACACAGTGATTCGATAAGAAAGATCGATCATATTACTTGGAAGATCCCAGGGATCATATTTGTAGATATCAGCCTCCTTGATTAGTTCGAACTTGATCGGTTTCTTTTCGACTTTCCTTCGAAGATAAAACCCTACAAGTTCTTCATCTGTTGGGTGAAACCTAAAACCTGGGAGTGCATCGTCATCATCGTCATCGTACTCATGATCATCTTTTCTCTTTGTTGCTACGCAAGTGATTGTGCTGCTCATAGTTTTCTCTTACTTTAGTTTTCTGATTAATATATTTTATGGTTCTTGTGTCTGAATAAAGGATATATGTATGTCTATGTAGTTGATCCTTATAAAGAAGAGGATTATAATTTATATATGCAAATAATTGGAAGGGACGTTTCGAAAGAGAGGGTTTGAAGAAGTAATATTATTTATTGGTCAAGTCATCAGCATTGACTTGTCGCTTTGATTTTATATTTTGTTTTCAATTTTAGATTTTTTTTTCGTAGTTTGGGTTTTGAGTGGAAAAATGCTGAAGCATTCCATAGTCTTTGCATCGTTATCAATCAGTGCGGTGCCATACAAATTTATGAATGCGTAGAATATTCCATTCAAATCTTAGAACTATTTCTTGCGTACACATCCAAGTATTTGTTATCGATCGATACATCTATTCATTTCGCAACTTGTATTAACATTTTAAAATTAAATGAACATCATTAGTTAATTAAGTAACTATAACATTTCACGTTCTTTGCACTGTATCGTCATTATTCAATGACACGATCCATCGAGAAGATGCATATTAAAGAAATATGAAGAGATTTGATCTACTAACTCCCAACCTCATAAATATTTGATTGGGGTTATCTATGTGTTTGTTCATGGAGTTTTCTTCTTGTTTTCCTTCGTTTGATATTGACGTGTGAGCTGAAAAAGGTGTTTTTCATTTGTAGTAATGACGATAGAAAGATATGAATAAAACTAAAATGATAAGAATAAGTCAAAGTCCGAGCCAACATGTTTGACTCGGTGCATTCCGACTAGTTTGGGATTATGTTGGGCCTCATGGGCTTTTAGATTGGTTCTTGTGGTGCTAGTTATCATGATCCAAGAAACTCAATATATTTAGTAATAATATATTAAATAATTTAAATAAAATAATACTAATGATATTATTTTGTTTATATCTTAGTATTAATGATGTTTGTCCGTTGGTTTTCGTCTCGTAGTCTCGGCAGTGACTAACTACAAATAGTGAATGGAATAGGTCTCATCAGTTCGATCCTATAGATAGCCTAGTGCGTATGTGTTGCGTGTATATTATATATTTACATAAATATCAATGGTTCAATTCAAACATAACCGGAAAAGCTAGAGATATAAGAAACGATATTGAAGCACTAAAGTATAATATTACAATATATATAATGTCAGAAATCTGCAACAGACTCCAACGACCATCACTGAATTTGTTATCTTCATGGATAAGATATCAGATTTCCTGGCATGCATGGTAGCGTCCATAGTGTTCTTTCGATCATCATTTCCCATTCCATCCCTATCCTATAGATATAGATAGTCTAATGATAGCGTATGTATGTTGCGTGTCTAAATATATATCGATGCTTCAAACATGTTAGGAAAAACTATAAAGATAACATATTATAATGTCGACTGACATCCTCCAACACTTGTTGTCGTTAGGGACGTTTCTGTCGCTCGCGGTGCTAATCGCCTACAAGATATGCCGACGCGGCAAGAAGCCCGCCGAGCCCACGAACTTCCCCGTCGTCGGAATGCTGCCTCCCGTCGTGGCCAACCTAAACCGCCTCCACGAATACATATTCGAAGTCCTATCGCAGTGCGGCGGCACCTTCGAGTTCAGAGGGCCGTGGCTCGCCGGCGTAGACATGGTGGTCACCAGCGACCCGGCCAACTTCCACCACGTCTTCAGCCGCAACTTCTCGAACTATCCAAAGGGAAAAGACTTCAAGGCCATGTTCGACATCATGGGCGACGGCATCTTCAACGCCGACGACCAACTATGGGAGTTTCTGAGGAGCACCGCCCATTCTTTCTTCCGCCACGCGGACTTCAAGGAGCTGCTCGAAACGACGATCTGGGGCAAAGTGGAGGGGAGCTTAGTCCCAGTCTTCGATCGCTTCATTACCACCAACGGCGGGGAAGTTGACCTGCAAGACGTCTTTCGAAGGTTCGGCTTCGACTCGATGTGTAAGATGGTGTGGGACTTCGACCCGATGTCCTTGTCGGCGGAAATGCCCTGCGTTCCTTGCGAAAGGTCGTTCAGCGATGCGACGCAGACTGTTCTGTACAGGCATTTAATCCCTCGAAGCGTATGGAAGCTGATGAAGATGCTCAACGTGGGAGCTGAGAGGAAGCTGAACGAAGCTTGGAAGGTCATCGACGAGTTCATATATCCCAACTTAAACGACAGCTCAAACAGTCGTCGTTTCAACTTAGCCAACGCTTTCAGGGAAGCTTATTACCGTCGCCGTCGTACAGAGGAGGAGAAAGACCCAGCGATTTCCTCTTCTCCGAGCAGCTGCCGCGAGTTCTTGAGGGACAACTGTCTGAACGTCATCTTCGCCGGAAGGGACACGACGAGTTATTGCCTGACGTGGCTGTTCTGGCTAATTGCGAACAATCCCTGGTCGGAAATCAAGATACTAGACGAGCTAGAGAAGAACTTGAACTTGAAGCAGAAATGGAGGTTCTTTAGTTCTGAGGAATCGAATCAGCTGATATACCTTCATGGGGCCATAAGAGAGTCTCTTAGGCTATTCCCGCCGGTGGCTTTGGAGCGCAAATCTCCGGCCAAGCCCGACGTACTGCCGAGCGGCCATTACTTGCCTGCGAATTCGAAGGTCATTTTCTCGATCTATTCGGTGGGGAGAATGGAGTCTGTGTGGGGCAGAGATTGCTTGGAGTTTAGGCCCGAAAGGTGGATTTCGGCTAGGGGCGGGCTCGTTCACGAGCCGTCGTATAAATTCCCGGTGTTCAACGTCGGGCCGAGGTCTTGCCTGGGGAAGGAGATGGCTTACATTGAGCTGAAGATGATTGCTTCGTTTATTTTGTACCATTATGAAGTTAAGCTTGTCGAGGGTCATAAGGTTTGTCCTAATTCTTCCATTACGCTTGCGGCCAAGCATGGATTGAAGGTTAGGTTGAGTAAGAGGAGAAAGTGATCTTCAGTTGTTGTAAGGGTTTCTTTTTGCTCTGATGTTTTATGTTTCGAGTCTGCGTCTTCACTCATGTGGGGTTGGCCATCTATGAGCAGCACCATTTGGTTCTGTAATAATAATCAAAATAATAATTTTGTTCTTATTTGCATTTTGCCCCTGTTGACATTTCTAATTTTGGTTATATTATTGGGGCTTTTACAATTGAGGTCTCCTCGTAAGTTTCATTTAGGTTTCAGGTCCCTATCAGAAAAACTCATAGTTTTAAGGACCCGATTTCTGCAGAAATACTCCATTGTTCTGCAGTATCACTTCATTGTTACGCAGTATCACTTCATTATTTTATAGTACCACTTCATTATTTTTTAGTTTCACTTCATTGTTCCGAAATAACGCGAAACGATCATTCGATATCAGTTCATGTACATTTTTTTTTTATAACACTTGCATAATTTTAGGTCCGCATCTCTAAAAAGTAACATTTTTTTCTGACATGAAATCTATTTTAAAACTTTAAATGGGACCTAAAACGTAATTACCACTATTACATATATATATATATATCCAACCAAAATAGCGCAGCGTTATTTGCATTTTAACCCACTTAAATTTCGTATTTGCACCAACTCCCTCTGGAACTCGATAGTCGATACCTTGAGCTTAGCTTTCTTTACATCAAATCGAAGCTTGATTTTGCTCCAGCACGTTCGAGTAAGCAAGCTTCGTTCTGTTGTTCTTGTAATTGCTACGTTGGTCTATTTGTACTATCGTAGATTTGCTGACTTCAATTTTGATAGTTCTTGAATATGTGTACGTTGCTAGCACTAGTCGCGAAAGAGGCTCTTTGACGCTCTGCTGGCCTACTATATCCGTTTATGGCTTAAAAAAAACCGTGCTTTGATTTATTTTTTTCGCAGCATGTCTTCAGCAGTAGAAGCACCATCGCAAGGTTCAATGGCTTTATCGTCTCTGTCAACTGATGACCCTGTTGTTTCAGTTGAATGGCTGAGTGCTAACCTTCAGGAACCAGACTTGAAGGTTCAGTTTTAGCTGATGAAAAACTATGTGTTTTCGCTTCTTTTTTTGGAATGTTCTTGATGCAGCTTTGTGTAGTTTTGCAGGTGTTGGATGCATCTTGGTATATGCCCACCGAACACAGGAATCCGATTCAAGAATATCAGGTTTGGTTTGTTGTATGTATACTCAGATTTGGTTCTTCATAAAGTCAGTCCTCCTCTTTATAGTTCTCAGCTGAAAATTGAAATTGATTCTTATTATGGATTTGTCTTGTCTGCCTGCACAGGCTGCACATATTCCGACTGCTCTTTTCTTTGATATTGATGGCGTATCAGATATAACAACTGATGTAAGTAAGATTTGCTCTACTCGTCTCATTTTGTCAAAGACTATGTAATGTATGCTCACTCTTTCTATTATTGATCCATTTTATTGTTGAAGAAGAAGCTCTTATGTGAAAAAGTGCTCAGCCTTATTATTATATCTACTGCATTGCGTGCTTATAGTTGCCACATATGCTACCGTCGGAGAAAGCCTTTGCTGCTGCCGTTTCTGCACTTGGCATCAGCAATACAGATAGGCTGATCGTTTACGATGGAAAGGGAATTTTCAGTGCACCGCGCGTTTGGTGGTATGTTTCACTTTTTCTCTCTACATTGTAACATATATTCTGATCTTGAAATAGAAGCTTTTTATTTTTTTGGTATATCTTAACCAACAATCAAGGATGTTCAGAGTATTTGGACACGATAAGATTTGGGTGTTAGATGGTGGCCTACCAAAGTGGCGTGCTTCGGGATTTGGCTTTGAGTCAAGCGATGCTATCTTGAAGACCAACGATGCAGTGGATGCAGTGTACAAAGGGCGCGAAGTGAGTTGATGATAAAATCGCAGTTGATCTAAATCTCTGCTTCCATCTTGAACATGTTCATTTCACTCCCTCATCATCATTACTCTGACATGAAGAATTAGAAAGAAAATAAAAGTGTTCCACGATCTGCAGATCGGACCAATTACCTTCAAAACAAGTTTTCGGCCACATCTTCTTTGGACTTTAGAACAGGTACGTTCTTTTTCGTGGCGTATTGTTTCGCAATCCAACTGATAATATTTCTTCCACGGTTTTTCATTTTGTTTTTTCAGGTTAAGAAGAATATCGAGAGGCAAACGCACCAGCATGTTGATGCCCGCGCCAAAGCTAGGTACATATATATGCTTAACAAGTTTCTCTTGGAGCCATCATCCCATCACCCTTCTCTTTTTTAAGCCTCTATTCGAAGGCCCCCTTATTCCAACCTTAAAAAAACTCTACTTTGGTTAACAGATTCGATGGGATGACACCAGAGCCATGGAAGGGGATTAGCAGTGGCCATGTTCCGGGGAGCAAATGCGTTCCATTTCCTCAGGTGAAGTGAAGAAGAAAGTTCGAAAATAGTTGGCGAGAGATGATTTTTTTTATTATCTACAATTCCTTCAACAGATGCTGGACGGTTCGCAGCTGCTCTTACCTGCTACAGAGCTGAAGAAGAGGTTCGAACAGGAAGGTAAGAAGCCCGGCGAAAATGTATCTTTCTTTGTTACTGCAGTCCAAAATTATGTAACGAAGAGAGTTTTACTCGACAGGAATCTCAATGGAGAGGCCTATAATGGCGTCATGCGGCACGGGCGTCACCGCTTGCATTCTCGCACTGGTGAGTGTCGTCACTCAAACACTTTCTCTCTTTATCTTAGTCCTCCAATCATGAAAGCTCTTCCCTTATACGTGTCGAATAAATGTTTCCATTCGTTTATATATTGTAGGGTCTTCATCGACTAGGGCTGAGCGACGTGCCCGTGTACGATGGGTCGTGGGCAGAGTGGTTCACAAAAGCCAAGGATGATCATCCATCGTTGGTGGTGCTCGTCTCTTCGGAGCCATGAAAAACATAATAATGTAATGATATGACATGCCAAACAGCAGCAACAAGTCTTGAGAAATAACAGCAAGGGTATGAATCCACTTGGAAGAAAGGGTCGGGTCGGATCTTGGAACTAGTTTATGTGTGTGTATGTAGTATGTGGACGATTTTGACATCCTATCCTATATATACATTTAAATGTAGTTTTGTTGTGGTGTTGACACATGTCCCACAATAATAATTATAATAAAAATAAATATAATCTTAAGAAAAAGTATCCATTATCTTAGCATACAAATTAAGTTACACATTTATCTTAGCTTAATTGTTAGTAAACAAACTACTTAAATAGTTAATATTTATATATAATTAACTCCGTGCATTGCACGGGTAATTATTAGTTTTATTGTACTCCTCCGTCCCGCTAATTTTACTATATTATTATAATAATGCCACCTTAATTTGCGTATCCAGCAACTTATGTGATAAAGTTGCTGGGACGGAGGGAGTACAAAAAGTTGTAATAGTATAATGGCGAACCAAACAAAGACTCAAACGCGGCCCAACATATAAATTGGGCCTTTTAGCGGAAAACGGGCCGTGGCAGATATTTGGGCTGGCCCGAATTGCTCATCACCAGCTCTCCTCAGACGAGATTAATATGGAAGCTCGAGCAGGAAATTGCTCCGAGAAAAGCTCCAATGGCGAGATCACTATTGTATGCTCCTCTTCACCCTTTCCCACCAAGTCACTCGCCTCACGCACGAACATCTCTCCGAAAGGCGGTATTGCGCCCCGTCAGAACCAGAGCTGTTAAGGAATGGCGAGAATACGAAGAAGCGGTGAAGAATAAGGACCTCTCTCGCGCCTTGAGCTTCCTTAAAGACAGACATCCGCCGACTGAGCTCAGACAAGGCTCTGAAGGTGCCGGTTCGACTCGCTTCGTGAACGTTGAGCTTGGTTTTGCGGGAGGATACGAGAGGGACTGGGAAGTGTTGGACACGTGTCTCAGTGCCGATGACATGAGGCTCGTCGGAAGCGCTTACGCTTTGCTCAGGGACCGCGGGTTCCTGCCCAATTTCGGGAAATATCGCAGTATTGGTGAGCAATTACCCCTTGTTTTTCAATTTGAGTAGCTTAGGTTCACTCGTATTGTATATGGTTGATTTCGTCTGCTTTATTGGATTTTTGTACGATGATGCTCCCCTGCTGAAATTTTCCCGCGACTAATTTATGTCGACGCACAGTATTAGAGGGGCCAAGAGAAGTAACACCAACTGTGTTGAAGTCCTCCACAGGTTTGGAAGGTACGAGCAGTTTTCTTACTACCTTAATGTGCTCTTATGGTTGCGACCATTAACTACGACGCTTGCTTCTGTCAGTATCGAAACTATCTCCGAAGAAGTGGGGAGTTTCTGGGACGTCTAGTCTTCTTTTGATTGCTGTACTCGCGGGATCGTCTCTTCTGATAAATCAAGGAATAGATATCAGGCCGAACCTAGCTGCTGTTCTTGGCTTGACTGCGTTAGATGCTGTTTTCCTTGGTGGTTCTTGCTTAGCTCAGATCTCCAGCTACTGGCCTCCCCTCAGGCGACGGATCTTGGTTCATGAAGCCGGTCACCTTCTTGTAGGTAACATCAGTGGAGCATTTGTATGATGCAATTGAGGTTGTAGGCCAAAGGAATGCCGGAAAAGTCCCATTGATCATTCATGCTCTGGATTCGCAGCTTACCTTATGGGTTGTCCGATTCGCGGTGTTATCCTAGATCCAATTGTTGCAATGCAGATGGGCATTCAAGGGCAGGTATGTTTGTATATATATACGCTGAGATTAGACCCTTTTTTTTCTTTCCGGCCAATCCGATCGCTTTCTTGAATTTGTAAGAGGTTGTATTACACGAACTGTTTGCTGTGGAAGCATGTCTCATTTTGTTGTTTTATGAAGCAAGAACCAATCGTATCGTGTCTTTTAATACAATGCAAAGGTTTTTCTCAGGCCGGAACGCAGTTTTGGGATGAGAAGCTTCAGAACGAGCTTGGGGAGGGCCGACTCAGTGGTACGGCCTTCGACAGGTAAGTTTCCTCTTTTGAAACATGGTGCTAACTAAACTAACGAGAGAGGTTTAGGTTGCCTTCGACTCACTCATAGCAAACATGAGCATGCAATGAAAGAAGATGTTATCTTTATTGTCAAAAACATTCAGGTACTGCATGGTGCTTTTTGCTGGGATTGCTGCCGAAGCCCTGGTGTACGGCGAGGCCGAGGGCGGAGAAAATGATGAAAATCTATTCAGAAGTATCTGCGTGCTCCTAGAACCTCCCTTCTCTGTCGCACAGGTCTTAACTTCAGTGGATAGCTCGTTCATTTAAGGGGTTTTAATGCTTGCTAATATGTTCTCTTTTTTCCTTTGAATATATACATATGTGTAGATGTCGAATCAAGCTCGTTGGTCGGTGCTTCAATCCTACAATCTTC
This sequence comes from Craterostigma plantagineum, assembly GCA_027422505.1. Lineage (NCBI taxonomy): Eukaryota > Viridiplantae > Streptophyta > Magnoliopsida > Lamiales > Linderniaceae > Craterostigma > Craterostigma plantagineum. Next base: position 91,621 of record JAPQWV010000905.1, read on the forward strand.
TGAAGTGGCACAAAAGAGCACACAGAGAAGCCGTCAAAGCTCTTGAAAATGGAGGCACCCTCAGCACAGTCATCAGAAAAATCGAAGAAGCCATGGCTTTACCCCGCAAATGAGATGATAGATAGACAAATATCCATTAATGAATCTGAGAATGTGAAGGGAGATAACCGTAGTAGTGTCAAGCTCAGAAGTTGCAGCTACTGGCCGATCAAAGAAGGCCTGCTAAAAAAGATAAAAGCAGCAAGTCAGCCTAGCAAAGAGAAATCTGCAGGAAAACGAATGAAGTCGAGTCAAGTAGTTCATGCATCTCTCTCATTATACGGTTGATTCCGTTGAATTGAATAAACTGTAATTGTAAATGCGCAAAAGGGTGAAGTGTAGAATAGCAAAGTAGAGGAAACAGTTGTTATGGATAACGGTGTCATAATAAAATAAATTTTGCAATAAGCTACTACGTGTTTCGCTGCATGGAACTGGTTCCGACATTTGTCAATCTTACAGCACCATTCACAACACACGTAATACTGTGTCTGCTATATATGTTGTCTAATGTCCTGTCCACACAAGGCACATACGAAAGTAGCTTAATAAAAGAATAGAGTGAAAGATAGTGATGAAACAATTTCCTTCAGCATGCTTTCTTCTTCTGCTTGTGCTGCTGCTATTGGGACCTCTATTATCTCCTAGTAGGTTACCATACTTTTTGTCCTTTATTGTCGAAGTACTATGATATGTTGCTAAAGACCCATTTCTTTTTTCTTTTGTAACATAAATTACTCAGATAGGGTGGTGGAGGGCAGAACATGCGAGTCTCAGAGCCATGGATTCAAAGGTCGATGCGTGAGCTCTCACAACTGTGGCCTCGTTTGTCGCAACGAAGGCTTCAGCGATGGCTGGTGCCGTGGCTTCAGGGGTCGATGCTTCTGCACAAGGCCCTGCTAAGTATGCCTGCTTTTGCCGATAAATAAAAACCAAAGAATAATAAATGATGTTCATGTGTATGCCTATTATGCTATCTGCGCATGCAAATGACGTCAATGATGTAGTAGTAATAAATAACATTTTGTTGAACAACATGGAGGAGTCCCTGTATCTTTTCTCCGACTGCGTAAGGGATGAAAATATCATCATATCCTTAAATCAAAGGCAGCAGATAACATATACGATTATTTGATTGAAGATCATCCACGGTAGGTGGTCCATTCATTCACCTTCTTCCCTTTGTTGTTGGTTATGCCGTTTTCGCTCAAGTACTCCACAAACTCGTCGATCAGGTAAGGCCATGCACCGTCAGGATCGTAGTTCGACAATGAGGGATCTACAGTCTGCATTGCACCATACCATAAAAAGATCCGATTGAGTGAGTCTATGAAGAAGAAGAAAGGTTCAACGACACACACATAGGGAGTTGAGTTGGTTGTTTACGTACCCTAGCAAACTCGAGAAGCTGGGACCAAGTGTCACGGGAGATAGCTTTATTGTGCCGCACCTGAATAATCAAGAAAGTACATAAAATGCTCTGAGACAGGTCCACGGCTAGCTAAGCTAAGCTAAGCTAGTGAAAAATAATTGATTGTACTGTCTTGATCACAAGCAATAATGCTGCCTCAACCACGCAATTCCATGTTTGTGTTGATAAGTCAACGCAATGGGTTAGTTAATTCATCTCCTACATACTTGCCTGAAGGAACTGGCACCAATGATCAACTAATGGCCAATGCTTTTCGGCAAACAACAGCTGCCACATCCCAATTGCCGTATCCAATGCAAGTGATTTCTGCCCCTGAAAATAACCCGAAAAAGACGTTTCTTGATGGTTACTTAAAATATGTCGGATTTTGAAGGCTGCATAAAAATGTACTGAATATAAAGCTAAGGTTTATATGGGTGCATAAAAAAACAAATGAAAAAAAACTTACCTTCTCTCTGGCCCAGCTAAAAGCAAATTCGTAGATGTCTCGAAACCTTTCTGAAATAGCAATTTGAAAATAAGAGAATGGGCGAAACAGTTTGAGGTCGCTACGGCACAGATAACAATGTGAGATTTGTCAGAGAGAGCAGAAGATTAGATCCATCGATCAAGCCATTGATCGGAGATAAGATCCAAATATTTAAACGAGTAATATAAAACAAGTAAAAGGGAAATGCATGCCATCACATACGATCATCTCTCAGTTCCGTACGCATAAATGGTATTCTTTCTCTGAACTTCTCCAGCGAATCAGTTCTGTCAAAAGAGAAAGCGAAAACTTGGCTAACATCCAGGGACCAAAAGGTATATACGGCATAATCCAAAATCAAAGGAAACCATAGATATTTAAGTTTAAATTCTACTAACCCGAGGGATTGCAATCCAGTTACGAATTCTTGCTTTGAGAATTCACACATGGTGGCAGCCTTCATATGCCATGACAGGACCAACTAACAAACAAAAAAGGTTACTAAACTAAGTTCTTGAATTCATTACTCCTTGCCATGGTACAAATATCATAATCAAGTATCTTGCTGCCTGCATTAAACCTTTAAAATTGTACGGATTGAAGGAAACTTACCATGACGATATCTTGAGGATCAACCTGCAAAGACAGACAGCTGTAAATAAAATCACCCAGAAAAAAGCTCTACGCTTTGAATGCATTAATACACAAGAACTTCGCAAGAAAGATCCTCAGTTTCTTGTGACCAGCATATAAGGATCACAAGCTGGTATGCACTACGGAGTCAATGCTAATTCTACCTGAATGTCATTGCAGAGAAGAGTGATACCGTCAACCAAAATCATATCAGTATAGGGATCTGCAGCGGGTGAAAGCACATGTTAATATAATTGCACAGAAAAAAGGAAGAGAACAAAACAACCCAGCAGTTGGCATTATTCGGCATTCCGATCCGAGCGAAGCTTCACAGAATACAAAAACAGATGACGCCAACTACTGGGTTGGGTCATCATCAAGTGAAAAAGAATCACAAACACATTATAAGTAGGAAAATAAGTTGCCTTTGTATCTATTGTAAAGCTCCTCTAAATGCCTTGTGTCAGTATACGATCTTATATGAGACTGACTGTAAAATATGTCAAAAGCTCCTTCAATATGCCAATCACTGGACTTCAGAGCCTGGATAGCATGTTTTTCACTGCATACAACACAAAGATAATTATCTCAAAACTTGTATCACATGGGCTTCAGTTAGAAGAAAATTCTGGAAAGAAGAAAAAGCACTCTAAATCCAACAAAGGACAAATAACAATATGCAGCTAGATTAAAACCGACACATAACTGAGTAGTTGATTACCTCGCTCCAGTAATTGTAATGAACTGCTGAACTTTATCACGCTGCCCTCTGCCCAACTTGTTCTGAAAAAAAAAAAACAAGCAAAAAACAGCAGAAGAAGATCACGATAAGCAGGAAATCTCTCTATGTCACGACAAAATGCGCAGGAAAAAGGAAAAGCAAGCTAGCAAACAGCTATAACGAATGTGAATCACCGACCATATTGCGACGCGAAGGATAAAACCCCTAACTCCAGCAAAGTTGCACCGATTCCCTGAATCGTGGCCTAAATCAGTGGCAGACGAGCTAGGGCTTTCGATTGGTGGCAGAGTGAGACCTCTTCTCTCCCTGCAGCTTAGAAATCCTTTTCCCTTGGTATTTTTTTCTTTCATTTTCTTTTCCAATTATATCGTATATATTGCGTTTACGATTATTCTTCGATTTAATTATTGTCTGTACTCTTGCTTGACTGTGGAAAATCAGCTGCTCCACCCTGAATTTCAGATTCCTTTCCCACAGTAAATTGTCGTTATTACGTTTATGCCCTTTAGGGGGTGTTTGTTTTGGGGTTAGAGTGATCCTCCGAAACATCACAGTGATCCTTTCGTTGCTTTATCATCACCATGTTTGTTTACCCTAGGTGATGAGTCATCACCGTAATGACAGATCACCTAGGTGATGAAAATGGGGTGATATTCTACCTTCTGGATCACCCCGAAAAAGCTAGGTGATCTTACATCACCGTGATGGGGTGATCTTTCAAATTTTTATTTGGACAACATTACCCCTTAATTCAGCATTTATACCTAATATATCCTTATTTATATTTTAAATTATATAATTATATTATTTAAACCTTAAAATAATGTAATAATAAATAATTATATTGAATAACTATACGAAAAATTATAAGTAATTCTTAAAAAACTAAACTCGATATTAAAATAATAATCATTATTATGTAAATATCACATATATTTCATCACATAATTTATGTAATATTCATAGGGTTAAATATGACATTTATGCAATATCACCCCACACATCACCGTGATTAGACAAACACAATATTCTAATATCACATTGATATGCAAAAATTATATATCACCCCAAAACAAACAAAGTAATGATATATCACCTTGATTCAGATCACAGTGATATTCACATTACGGTGATGTGAGTATCACAGGGATCTTGGATCACTGGAAACAAACACCCCCTTAGTTCATTCATTGGGAAACACATGGCAAAACTTGGGCCTAACCACTAATAATCATTGCCCCAAATCACACGCAGGGGCCTTCTCTTATTAATGGCCCATTTTTTACCCAAAAAAATTATATATACGGTGGTGATAAACGCCGACGCTCAACGGCGAAACATTACAAAGGTATATCTCTATCTCCTTATCGGAGACCAACCAACGACCCGGCGGACCATAATGTAATGCGAAAACAACAGTTACCCAATCAGCTGGCAAAAATGGTAATGGGATGTCGATTTTTTATGTCGAGAACTATTTCTCTTGCCAAACCTCAACCAGCTATAAGCACCACCAACCTTCAAGAAATTGCTTCTGCTCAAACCAAAGGTACGCCAAGATTTGTTCCTTTTTAGCTTGTTCTGCGCATGCCTGTTGCGCATGATAGATAAAGGAAGGAGGGGTAATGGGTTTAATCATCTTGTGACGTTTACAGTTGTTTGGGTTCCTTCAGCCCAAATGCTTGTAATTTAGCTTCTGTCCAAAGGGCTTCAGTTTCTTTTCTTGTTTAGGATTAGGCGTTTCTTGTCTTCGTGTTTTGGGATTATTTATTGGTTCATCAGTGTACGAATGTAAAGGAGCCTCCTTTCAGTGGTGAGTTCTGAATGGATTTTTTTTTTTTTCTTACAGTAGTTGCCAAGGTTGTCTTGAAAAAGGGTAAAACACAGCTATTCCGAGATGGAAGTCCAATGGTTTACAGCGGTGCAGTTGATAGAATCATCGGTAAACCACCTCCGAAAACAGGAGATGTCGTTCTAGTCGCCGATGGAACTGAGAAGCCAATTGGCTGGGGATTATATAACTCCGTTTCTATGTTCTGCGTACGTCTTATGCAGCTCGAAGATGAAGCTGCTCGGTATTGTAGTTTCAACCGAACTAGTTGTTTACCGCATAAGACATAATAATCTTATAACTACTTGGTAGAAAAACTAAGAAAGGATAAGTGAATGGCTCGCAGAGATCCGTCGTGTGCGTTGAATGTGGAAAAGCTGCTCGAGAACAGAATTAAAGCCGCCGTTGCGTTAAGAGAGCGTCTCGATCTTCCTTCTATAGAGACCGATGCTTATCGACTCATCAATAGTGAAGGAGATCGGTAGTTGTACTTCGTTTTAGGTTTCGAAATTTCTTTTAGATTAAAAAAGAGGATATGCTAAGGACGTTGTCTTCGTGTATTCTAAGGTTGTCTGGCCTCATTGTTGATATCTTCGGAGACGAAGCAGTGATTGCTTCGTCTGCTGCTTGGGTGGAAAAGTACAAAATTGAGATAAAGAATCTCATCGTGGACTGCGTCGCAAGCATCAAACACATAACGTGGAGACCGTCTATTGAGATACTGAAGGAGGAAGGCTTGAATCTTACTGTATCAGAAGATTCGTCGAATAACTCTCCTAGGATGGCGAAGGTAAGAACTCTCTCTGTCAAGAGTACTATATAATCTTCAAAGATGATATCTTACACAGTAGACTTCCTTTTCTTGTCTCAGCCAGGTTTTGGAGAATGGTATTTCCTATTTAGTCTCGCTAGAGGGGCAAAAAACTGGATTTTACGCCGACCAGCGTGAAAACCGACGATACATAGCTTCGATTTCAAAGGGTCGAACGGTGCTCGACTTGTGCTGTTATACGGGAGGATTTTCACTTAACGCAGCTTTCGCCGGCGCATTCAGTGTAACTGGTAATATTTCGTAAGTTCAATCTAGATTATATATCGAAGCTAGTAAAATCAACGTTGGTGAAAAAGGGGTCGATTCGTCCTCTCATGCGGTGGATATTGCAAAGGAGAACGTCGTCCTAAACAACAACCTCAATCCCAGAGTCATATCGTTCTTCAGACAAGACGCCACTGAGTTCATGAAGAACGCCATTTCTAAAGGCGAATCGTGGGATATAGTCATCCTCGATCCGCCCAAACTTGCGCCGCGAAGAAAGGTACATACTTGCATCAATACGAAATCCCGACGACCCTAATCAAACAGCGCTAATCGTGCACCTGGGACTTTGGGGAGCTGGAACATCTTTCCCTGACTTCCGTGCATTTCTAGGTATAACTTTTGCCTACTCATCTGCTGCCTTTTGTCTGATTCTGTATTGGAATACAATATCTTTTATTTCATAAACATGGTGAGTCTTTTAATATGCTATATTTTCCAAGTGCTGGACACACCTTATTGCGCTTTCTAATGTCCAACTGTTCATCGCTTTCATCCAAACTGTATTAGCTCAACCTCTAGGCTATGTATGAAAGCAGGCCATCTACCCAGTCACTTTGAGTAATTGTATGGAATTAACAACCTGAAGTGGAACCAATGAGTTGTTTAACATCCATAGAAGTATCCATAATATTTTAGGATAATTTAAATATGCTCTGTTTGTTGACACAAATATGGCCGACTTCTTCTGCAGTTTAATTTTTCAATGGATCTTATAATTTGTTTCTGATCCCAAAAAAGCCACAGAAGTATACAGTTAATGTTTTGCAGCATAGTATGTTTTTACATATATTATGAAGTAGCTTTCCTGTTTTGGTCTATACTGCGTCATTCTCTAATAGTGCTATAACTGGTTCAACAATCTTTTCCTTACTTCTAAGGCGCCATGGAGAAAGGAGGCGTTGGAGCTCTGGAACTTGTTGCTATGGATATGAAAGCAAGGTTTTGATTTAGCAGATCACATTTCTTGAGAATTTTACTAAGCATTGCATTATAATGAAATTGTTTATTTCAGGGGGATGTATGTTTGTCGGACATTGAGCTACAAAGGTGCTGAATTTGAAGTTGTTGAACTTCCTTTAGAGCCCAAAATGACAGTATGGATTCATTTGCTACTGTACATTTGTGTTTAGGTACTTAAAATAGTGTATCTAATGGTTCTGATAAGCTGTATTATTCTTTGTATGGTTTGTATTACCAGGAATTGTATGAGAAAGCTGCAGAATTTTGGGCTGAGTTGAGAGTGGAACTGATGTCAGCTAGTGCTATTATTGAAAATGAGAAACCTAATTCTAGTCAACTTTGGAGATTGTACTGGGCTGGTCATCAGGTGGTACTTTTTATAGCTTGGGTGATTTTAGCTATCTCTCATTTGACCCTGATCCTTTATATGCTGCTGCAGCGGTTTTTTAGGCACATGTGCATGTCTGCCAAGGTTCCTGGAGTTGTTAGACTTTCTAAACAAGCTTTAGAGAGTGACAAGTGTGTGGTCATAGGCCTACAAAGCACCGGGGAGGCCCGAACTGAAGAAGCAGTTGCGAAATACGTGAGACCTCTTTTTCACCTTATTGATTTTGTCACGAGTACCCAAAATCTCTTATTAGTATTGTCAACTGCATCCACGTTTATTTGTGACTATGTTGGGACCATAAGCAACAATTGGCTTTTTTATTGAAGTGCTTGTTTGCTTTTGAGATGTTTCTCGTACACGATATTTATGGATTTTATTTTGAATCTTCTTGAACTCTTGAACGAGACAGGGCTTAGAACTCGAGGATTTTGTCTCTGGACCTCGTGAGTTGCTGTTGAAATTTGTTGAAGAAAACTATCCTCTCCCAGATAAGCCTGAACCACCACCTCGTATGAATATTTCATTATACTATATCTTTCATGGAGTACTTCCATACAGTTTTATGTAGTAACTCGTTGTTTTCTTTCTTAAGAGGAGGAAAGTTTGCAAGAGATACATAGAAAGAGGCTCTCAGGTGCACCTGATGTCTCGTTCGCAGGAAGAGCGAGAAAAGTTGCCAGGTGGGATGAAGAAAGTGAAGAAGAAAGTGACTGGCAATCGGAAAGTAATATATATTTTGTCCATTTGACTCAACTATACACATATATCTAGTTATTTGTTGGTTAATGAGTGCTGGCTGAATATAGCTGATACTGAACCCGAAACCGAATCTGATGATGAATTCCAGATTTGCAACTTGTGCAATTTGGAGGGGGTAATTTCTCTTCCTTGCCTTTTTTTTTCTTTTTAACGATAAAGATTAAAGATAAATGCACGGTTTTCTTTTCTTTTTTTTTTGTCGTCACCTTTCGTATTCCTCAACCCTTATGTCTGTGAATGTAGGAAAGGAAAAATTGCTTCAGTGTTGTTGCTGCAGTCAGTTCTCGCATCCAGCTTGTCTGAATCCACCAGTTACTGAAGTAATATATGGAGATTGGTCTTGTCCTTCTTGCAAAGAGAAAACGGAAGAGTATCTGCGGGAAAGGAAAGCCTATTATGAAGAATTGTCAAAAAGGTGCTGTTTATGTAAAGGAGTGTTTCTTTTTCCTCTTTTCATCCTGACGAGGTTTCTCTGGAACCTGAGAAGTATATCTATTTTTGTAGTTCTTAGTTGTCGTTTCCAACTTGAACAGATATAATGTAGCGGTGGAGCGTCAAATGAAAATACTGGAGATAATTCGCTCTCTTGATCTTCCTAACAATCCCTTGGATGATATTATTAATCAGGTAATATCACATTTGACATTGCTTAAAGCGACTCAATTCTTCTTTCCTTTCTGTATTGCTTTCGTGAATTTCAATACAGCTTGGAGGCCCTGAAAAAGTAGCAGAAATAACTGGGAGGCGGGGAATGCTCGTCCGGGCTTCTGGAGGAAAAGGTGTCACTTATCTGGCACGAAACACGTGAGTTTTAGGATGTTGATGTAATTTAAAATTAAAATATCCGTGGTTATATGCATTACTGATTTATTTTCCCTTTTTTTGTTGACTTCAGGAAAGATGTGACCATGGAAATGGTCAATATGCATGAAAAGCAGCTGTTCATGGAAGGTAAGAAACTCATTGCTATTATTTCCGAGGCGGGATCTGCTGGTGTTTCTTTGCAAGCTGATAGGCGAACAGTGAATCAGGTCTCCATTTACTGTTTAGTTTCCATTACACAAGTTGCAACTTGTAAGACACAATTTCACTCAGTTATTTGAAGTTGGTTTTAAATATGCTGTTGTATCTTGTCTCCTCTTAACAGAGAAGAAGGGTTCATATAACACTAGAACTACCTTGGAGTGCAGACCGGGCAATTCAACAATTTGGGAGAACTCACCGATCAAATCAAACTTCAGCACCTGAATACAGGTGATCACGATTCTAGTCTGAGTTTTTATGGCTGCAATTGATGCATCTATTGCAACTCTGGACGTCCAATTGTCAGCACTTTCCTTATCGGTTGAGTTTTATGAGAACTGAAACTTAAGGTATTTGTAATCGCTAGTGGCCGAGAATTTGCCTTTGGAAAATTGCGGTTACTGAAGTTGCTTTCTGCTTCTGTATAGGTCGATTCAAGAAAAAGTTTTTCTTTCTCACAAGCTCGTATAGAATCTATTTTTAACTTTGCTCACGTACTTCATCCAGTATTTTACGGAAATGACTGTCCAGTGCTTCTTTTGTAATAGTTGCTCAATACAAACTTCTATATGCCGATGCTAGACTTTTTGTGGAACCATGAGGTTGAAATTCATAGTGGGCAACGATCTTCGCAGGATGAGTTCGCAACACAAATATCATTACTCTGGATGGAACAAGTTTGATTCATGCAAGTACAATCATTAATGTTATTAATTAACCATTTTGTTGGAGGTGAATTGTTGATCATGGAAAGTGAATTATATTTAGTAGATACCTAAAATTGCTGCATGAAATGAGGTTTGATACGCTTGGATGTTGCATTATGATGTTTATAACCATTTCTAACAATTACCTTGATACGAAAAAGTACTTACAGCATTTAACTTACCAGGCTGCTTTTCACAAATCTTGGTGGTGAACGCCGTTTTGCTTCTATTGTTGCCAAGAGACTTGAATCCCTTGGGGCACTAACACAGGGAGATCGTAGGTAGTCAGTCTAATGTCATGGAATTTTCAATAAGCATTTCCTACTGAGAGTTGTCTTCTGATTTGCCTAAAATCATCGCGTGCACTTTGCAGGGCTGGGCCATCTCTTAGCGAATATAATTATGATAGTTCCTTTGGGAAGAAGGCCTTGATCATGTTGTACAGGGGAGTCATGGAACAAGTAAGCATCTTATATTTTCTTTCGAAAGAAAACTTATTATTTTTATTGCTTTATAATTCCTTATAGTTCAATTTTTAAAAAATAGGAAGCTTTTCCCGTAACTCCACCAGGCTGTTCATCTGAAAACCCCAACACAATAGCAGAGTTCATTCTGAAGGCGAAAGCTGCTCTCTTATCTGTTGGGATAGTCAGAGATTCAGTTCCTGGTATCAGCCCGATCTTGGAATTTGTCTTGCAACATTTGTATTATTCTCTGAGGAATTCATCTTCGTATAGTAGTTTGCTTTTACATGTGTGATTCTTCGACCTCACTTATTAGAACTGTCCCTTGCTGTTCACTTATTTGCCTTGTGGTATCTATGTACTCAGGGAATGGTAAGGACTCAGGGAAATTCTCTGGGCGTATAGTCGAGTCTGACATGCATGACGTTGGACGCTTCCTTAACCGACTTCTGGGCCTTCCACCTGAGATCCAAAATAGGTCTGCGGTCATTTAAGTTCCATTATTTCTGCTTTTGTTGGTAATTGGTTAGCCTCAGCACTCAGTAGATGTTAATTTTCTAATACTTGATGATGCTACAGGCTGTTTGAGTTATTTGTGCGTATCCTTGAGCTACTGATTAAAAATGCACGTGATGAAGGAAATTTGGATTCTGGGATTGTTAATATGAGAGCTAATACAATTGAGCTGATTGGGACGCCAAAGGTGATGGAGATGTTTCCTTTGGGCTTAAGAATCCTAGATATTTATTAACATTTAAATCTCGCAGATGGTTTATGTTGACAGCATGTCTGGGGCGTCCACTGTTTTGTTTACATTTAAGTTGGATAGGGGAGTGACCTGGGAGGTACGTTTTTACTGATATTTATCTGCTTTTGGTTTACTTTCAGTGCCTATCTTGTGATGTGTCTCATACAATGTAGACTGCTTCCAAAATGCTTGACGATAAAGAAAAGGATGAAAGTTTATCAAGTAACAGCAGATTCTATGAGTCAAGGAGAGAGTGGATGGGAAGACGGCACTTCATGCTAGCATTTGAAGAGTATGGATTTAGCAGTATTATTTGAAACATTTGAATTAATTCTGTAAAAATATGCATAATCGCAGAGTGATAAAGTTAACATATTTACTTTGTTAATTTTCTGATTGTCTTTTCAAGTCCTGCCTCTGGAATGTACAAAATATACCGTCCAGCCATCGGGGAGTCAATCAGGTGGGTAACTGAAATCACAAATTCATTTGATTGCTTTAGCTTATGCGTCCTTTTGATTTCAATTCTCTTTTCAGAGAGATGTCTCTGTCAGAATTGAAAAACAAATACAAAAAAGTCTCTTCTTTAGAGAGAGCACAACGTGGTTGGGAAGCGGAATATGAAGCTTCAAATAACCAGGTAATTTTGTTTGTGGGAGAGAAGAATGGTGTCATTTCCTTATTTTTTTGCAGAAAGTCTCAGAAGTTTTTCAATATCTATGACCAGAAAGCATGAATTTTTTCAATATCAAATATATAATGTCACTCTATCTATTCTTTTGTTTTGTGGTATGCCATGTCTCTGCTTAGGTTTCAATGTTTGATTATTTTTCCAGTGTATGCATGGCCAGAACTGCAAGGCCAGCAGCTTCTGCACTGTCGGGCGAAGAGTACAGGAAGTCAATGTCTTGGGTGGTCTGATTCTTCCCGTCTGGGCAAGTATTGAAAAGGCTCTGTCCAAACAGGTAAAGGATGCTGCTCTATAATTTCAAAGATCCATGGAAAAATCACCGAATTTCGAGTCTACTCTTTCTCAAGCAAACTGGTCGTTTCATTTCTTGTGCATCTATGTTTAATGTCACAACACAATTCTCGCGTGTATGACGTTGACACTTGAACTTGTTTGTAGATTCGCCTAAGTCATAGGCGCGTCCGTGTTGTCTGCATAGAGACCACATTGGATAATCAGCGGATTGTTGGAGTTCATATACCAAATGCAGCTGTCAAATCGGTGCTCCAAGGTGCCCATTATTTAATGTGTTTTTTGCCGTATATTCGTTTATGGAAGTGTTATGAATTTTAAACCATGCTGTTATGAATTTTAAACCATGCTTGAAGTTGAATCTTTATGGTTGCTTTGAGTTTCCTGGTCATGAAATCAGATTAAACATTCGACTTTCTTCTTCTTCTTCTTCTCTGTTGCAGATCTGTCCTGAGTTCAGGATATTGAAGGAGAGTGAAGCCCAGGCCAACTGTATGATACACGTACATAGCTATTTTGTGACAGTTGCTATTACTTATTATTTTTGGGTATATGATGATAACTGGTCTGTGGTCGTGATTAAGTAAGCAGCCATTTTTCATTAATTGCCTTCTCTGCAACAAATGCAAATGTATGTTGATGTTGCTGCACTATGAACTTCCACCGACGATTTTGAGATATGCCTTAGTCACTCACCCCTTCATTTTTGCTTTCTTTAGTCGCTTTATATTCATGTACTCAACTCACTTGATATATATGTTTACTGAAAATCATTTCCAGTTAAAAGGCAAAGAATATTATTATTTTCATGAATAACTTGATGCGCAGATCATCATCATCATCCTCGGTTGGCATAGTTGCAGTTCAGCCTAACCTCGCCGAGGCGACTCTTCCCAACGATGACGTTGGCATTCCCAAGATTGACCATCGAAACCGCAAACTGGCTCATGAAAATCTCAGGCTGCGAGCCCAACATACCCACCAATGCGCTCGTCCGCTGATCCCAAAACAGCTGCTGATCCGTCGACAGCAAGCCCATCTTCTTCCCCAGGTTTGCATAGTAAGCCACGTCAAACACCTTGGGCGTCGTCCCATCGAGGTACACCGTAGCATTACCCCCCGACGACGGCCCACCGCACTGCCTCCTCAACGAACCCGCATACCTAGGGCTCAACGACGGGTCAGGTTTTTTCGTGTTTCCAAAATTGTACAGCCTATTTGGTACCAAAACATACCAACAAAGGAAAAAGCAAATTAGTACTAAGAGCAAAAGCGTACGTAAGTATTACGTGCCCAAATGACCGACTATAGGCTTGCGCCACACACTCCAGTGTTTGGACTAATCCATAAATTCGAACCTGTCGGAGATTGAGCTGCATGTGCACCTCCCGATGGTGTGGGCCCCGGACAGCACGGCGAGGTCGACGAAGTTGAGCCCTAGTTTCGCGAAGAAGTTTATCAGCTGCGTTACGTTTTCCCGTCCTTGGGGGACGGCTAGGGCTTCCCTTGCGAGGGAGACTTTCCCGTCCTTTCGACCGAAGGGGACCTCCCAGAAGGGCCCGCCGGCCAAAACGGTGGCGTCTCGGGCCGCCGCTGTTAGGATGTCGGCGCACGACACCGTCCTCGGGCATTGCCTCTCCACCTCGGCCTTTATGGATTGGATCAGGTCGAACCCTCGTAGGCCACGGCTCGGTGGGGCAGTCCGTTCGCTGCCTCGATGGTTCAGTAGGATCGAGGCGTCGCACCCCTACAAATAAGAATTTCAAATTTGATCTTTTCGAACTCTCACTTAACAATGGATCATCACTCACCCTAACCGCGCAATCGTGGAAATGAAGTCGAATGAGGCTCGGAGCCATCGTTGGGTCAGTTTGAAACCAAGCTTTCACCTTTTCCTGGATAATGCCTTCGAGATTCGGGCATGTCCTATGGTAATAAGTCGGCGATAGGAAAGCAGACGCCGGCGGAACTGCAGCATCTACAACTGCTACAACAACAGCATGGAAAGCAATTAGCTGAGTAATAGCAATAGCAAGAACAAACCACCTCATGTTAATTTATCTTGTCCGCGATCTTATTTTATGTTTTGTGTGTTTATGTTTGGTATTTATATGTAAGTGAAATGAAATGGATATTGTGAAGACGTGTGTAGCACAAATATAAAAGGCGTCGCCTGCATGTTTTCAAAAGGTCAATGTTATCCGTCGAACTTCGAATTAGTAATATATAAATTGGAGCACATACATATCTATGCATCAATCTTCCGGTGAAGGTGAAGGCTTTGTTTTCTTTCTCTCTTGATTGTTATTATATCCGCATTAATAATAACAATAAATAAAAAAAAAAAACAAAAAAAAAAAAAAAAAAAGAAAAGGAAAACCTCCGACCTAAATTTGGACAAAGTGGGCCAAAGTCTCCGAAGGAGGCCTCGCTTTGGACATTGGGCCCTAAAAATTTTACAATTGGGACGACAAAATTACAAAATATAAATAATCGCTAGAAGGAGGGCTTGAACCTCCGACCTTGTGGTTAACAGCCACACGCTCTAACCAACTGAGCTATTCCAGCACCTTTGAGCTCAATAGTTAGTTTGTTCTCCATTACCCTTAGTAAAACGTAAACTTCAAAGGATACCGTGGGTCACGTTGATGACCCGCGTGGGTGCGACAAATGAACACCCAAACAAAATGAATCAAATAAACCACGACATGCACGAAAAGTCTACTTGTTCTAGAAAACAACGCTAACATCACTTTCCCTTCTTTAATAACATCGTCTCCAAGCCAAAATTAAACCCTCCCCTTCCCAACAATCGGTGTCCTCGATTCAATCGGTTGCAGCTGAACGCTTAATCATATACTGAGTACAGTTCGTAGCTAAAAGGTTAGATTCCGTTGGAATCGGCGATGGAACGAGGACTTCCTCCGGCCGATCCGCAAGGGAATCCGGGGACGGAGCAGAGAGCTGCCGGTGTCGGAATCCTGCTTCAGATAATGATGCTTGTTCTGTCGTTTGTCCTCGGGCACGTGCTTCGTCGTCATCGGTTCTATTATCTACCTGAAGCCAGTGCTTCTCTTTTGATCGGTTTGTTATCTTTCGCGTGCTGTCGTTCCTAGTTGTGACTGATGGTTTTGATTCACTTTTTTAGCGGAAGTGTACTTTTTTTATCGTGCAGGTTTGTTGGTTGGTGCGCTGGCTAATATTTCCAACACCGAGACTAGCATTAGGTTTGCCATCTTTGTTGTGATTTTGACGAGGAATGCGACTATTTTGTGCTCGAGTTCTGTTGTGGTCTTTGATTGGGGCAATGCCAGTTTGATTTTTTTGTTCTTTCTTTTTTCTCGGTTTTGCAGGTCATGGTTCAACTTTCACGAAGAATTTTTCTTTCTGTTTCTGTTGCCACCTATTATATTATATCCTTTTGCAGTTAACTGTTTTTTTATTCTATATCTGAGGATCAATTGTTTTTAGTATTTTCTTGACTTGATTTGGCGCTCACTCAATCCGGATTCAGCCTGCAACCTGTGAGTACTTCTCCTTATAGTTTTTTTACTAGAAACTGTTTTTAAGATTTTGCAAGAGGAAAATAAAGACTTGTACCTATCCACGGTGAAAAATACGGAATGGTTCTTTTGTACGTTTGTTTAATTGATTTTTTGCTACTCTTGGAGCATGATCTATACTTTCTTCATTTGATTTGCAGAAACCATTCTTTTCTAATTTCGGCGCCATTGTCATGTTTGCAATTTTGGGAACTTTTATCTCTTCAATTGTCACCGGTGTTTTAGTGTGAGTATAATTCTTATTCGTATATTAAGTTTTCCAACTGCTGTTAGCATATTCGTGGATTAGGCTATTAATTTTTTAATGCAGATATCTCGGTGGACTGACGTTTCTTATGTACAAACTACCGTTTGTCGAGTGTCTGATGTTTGGCGCTCTCATTTCAGCAACCGATCCTGTCACTGTTTTATCTATATTTCAGGTATGGTATTTCTAGAGTTGTGCTTATTATGAGTATAAAGCTGGGTTTCACTTCTGTTAAAAACTTTTGTGAATGACTTAAAACTGGTACAATTTCCAGGAGCTTGGTACGGATGTTAATCTGTATGCGTTGGTCTTTGGCGAATCAGTGCTTAATGATGCAGTAAGTTTTAGTAGCTTAATTCTGCTCCTCCTTGGAAATAGAGGAGCAAAATTGTGATTCAACATTTTGTGGTTTACTTCATTAATTTTTTGGTTCATTTATGGGTTCGCTGTTGAAGATGGCGATTTCCTTGTACAGGTTAGTCATTTGTACTTCTCTTTGTCCTGATAAAAGTAAAATTATTAATAGAATCATGCGGCTTTTCTCTATACAATATTAGGACAATGTCATTAGTGAAGAGCCATATGTCCGCCGACCAAAGTTTTTTTATGATCGTGGTTAGATTTCTCGAGACTTTTGTTGGCTCCATGTCGGCAGGTAACTTGCTTGAAGTTAATGGTTGAAGTAGTCCATGTTTCAGATTCAGTGTTCAATTTAATTATCTGATTGAAGTGCAAGTTGTATTCAGCATAATTGTTTAACATCTTCAGTTTCATGATTTGTCCATTATTACGCAGCTTAATAAGTTCCAACCATAGTTGGTTTCTAGCATAGATGAATATTACATATTACCGTCATTCAATATGCAGGGGTCGGAGTTGGATTCACTTCAGCTTTGATATCCTTTTTAGTAGTTTCCCTTTCAGTATCATTTTTTCAGATGGTTCTTTAGTATGTTGTATATGTTGTTATGCCTTAACTCCACAAACCTTTTCAAATATGCTGGTTTGGATATTGACAAGTAAGCAAGCATGCGATAGTTACATAGCTTTTATGTTGAAGTTTGCTACAAATTAATTACTTGTGTTCCGTGTATGCAGCCTCCAAAACTTGGAAAGCTGCCTCTTTGTTCTTTTCCCATATTTCTCGTACGACCATTCGTTTAGATTTTCACTATTATTGTATAGGATGGATAGTTGTTTAGCTATCTTCAACATTGTTTAGGTATATGTTGGCTGAAGGTCTTGGCCTCTCTGGCATTGTATCAATTTTATTCACTGGAATAGTAAGTAGACATTTGCTTTTTTACCTTGTATTTTTCATTTTGTACATTTGCAAAAGGATCCTGCTTGTTTATCTTTCAGGTGATGAAGCACTACACTTTCTCAAACTTGTCAGACAGTTCTCAGAAATTTGTGTCCGCATTTTTTCATCTTATATCATCGTTAGCAGAGACATTTGTGTAAGCAACACTTAAGTTAATATACATTCTGTTTCTCTATTGCAACATTCCTTCTCATCATTATATATTTTTATCTGTCCTGCAGCTTCATATACATGGGATTCGACATTGCCATAGAAAAGCATAGCTGGTCTCATGTTGGGTTTATCTTTTTCTCAATTGTATCCTCAACTTGTTTCGTTTTCATTTTCTCTTTGTAGTCTTTCTCCCGAGATCAACTGTTATTTCCTTAACTTCTTCCGTTCTATATTAGTTGTTCATTGGAGTTGCTAGGTATGTAAGGAGTTTCAGGTTTTCATTAGAGCGGCTTCCTATTTTTCCAATCTGACCGGTTTTGCTCGAATTTTGTTTTGTTCTTCCCATGAAGAGCTGCCAATGTATTCTCGTGTGCTTATTTGGTGAATCTGGCTCGTCCTGTGAATAGGAAGATTCCTATGAAGCATCAGAAAGCACTTTGGTACAGTGGTGAGTGGATAGGAGCCTCATGAATTATTTAGATGTCCTTACTTTCTTTACTATGCTTAGTATCTTAACATGCTAAAAATATCCTAGGACTCCGAGGCGCTATGGCTTTTGCATTAGCATTGCAATCAGTTCATGATCTTCCTGAGGGGCATGGCCAGACTATATTCACTGCCACCACTGCAATAGTTGTCTTGACCGTAAGATTTTTGTTACATACCTTAACATAGCATCTTTGTACCTTCTTGTTTGTGTATGATATCTTTTTTCATAAGCAACTAATGCACTTCTACCCTGCTTTTTTTATCTTTATTTTCTCCTGACAATCAAGGTCTTGCTTATCGGGGGATCGACGGGAACAATGTTGGAAGCTTTACAGGTCGTAGGTGATGCAAGAGATGAGAATCATGAGGTTATTTTCGTTCAGCTATAAACCAATTCTCTATATCGCCACCTTCATAAATGTTTCAGTGATATAAAGCTTGAGAGTTTGAATTCTCTAAAAACACAAATTTACTACTCTTTTCAGGCTCAGAGTCTTGAATCAAACAATGCCTATACAGCTCCTGCATATGAAGATGGATCATCTTCTGGAAATCGATTGAAGATGAAACTTAAAGAGCTTCACAAGAGGTGGGTACTTCCCATTTTTCAATATTTTCTTTTCTTCAATTTTCATCCTTTACTTACTATCAGTCGGTGATTCCCTTTTGCAGCACGCCGACTTTTACTGCACTAGATAGGAACTTCCTAACTCCATTTTTTACGACTCAAAATGGCGACGAAGAGGATCGTGGTAATATCAATAGCTAATTTGTTTTGCTGTAGATATGCTTTGGAAATTATCATCTTCATGCGGTTATTATGACTCTTAACTTGTCCATGTTCAATTGATGAATATGCAGTGGAGCTTTTTGGCGAGCCACGAAGAAGCGATTATCATCATTAACGATAGCTTGGAAGATATTAGAGTGGTGTACAGATATACGCTTTGTAGTATTTCAGTGCTCTTCATAGGATGAATGTCAAACGTATTTCTACGCTCAACTGCAAAGGCAATTTCATGAAAGAAATTCAAGAAAAGAAAAATGATAGTAGGCCAGAAATAGATTATCGAAATCGAAGCAAAAACGTTGCAATCCGATGAATGAACAAACAAATAATAAAAAATAAAGAAGATCGATCTACTAAATCCTATAACCATTCAAACGCTTAGCCCATCTCCTCCTCGCCATGAACGTATCGTGATACTCCCGCGTCTCCGCCGCCGCCATGCTCATCCCTGCCGCACCACCTCCTGCGGAAGAAGAAATATATGCATCGGTCCTTACATCTTCTATTGTCTCCTCAAACCCGACAACAGCTTCACCTGTCCGAACACGCCCCTCATCTTCATCGTCGTCGACGTAACTATACCCTACGCAAACTGGGCCCTGCCCATCCAACGGAACGTTCCTCTCCTCTCCGCCCCTCATCTCTCCAATCCCAAAAACCACCGAACCACCGCCGACCGTCACCTTCACGTCCTTCACTGCGCCGCCGATCGCTCCCGCGAGGACATCCTCGAACTCCACGAACCCATAGCTCACGTCGAACCGCACAACTGAACCCGCGTCGAACCCATGGTAATAAGACCTCGAAGGGTTGTCCGTCAACAGAATGATCGAAGACCTAGGGTTCTTGTGGGCACGGTCCTCGATGATCTTTACCCCTTTCCTGACGAGCCCGTCTATGGGGTCCGCTCCGCCGGCGTAGAACAGCCGATCGATGGCCTGCAGAGCCGCCCTCTTGCCGTACGAGGTCATGCGCCGCAAAGGAAACACGCGCGAGGCAGACGCAGTGGTGGAGTACGTCACTATAGCCAACCGATCCGCGGGTTCGAGGGAGAACACGGCTAGGGCCATGGCCTGCTTCACGAGCCGAAGGTGGGGACCGTCGGGGCTCGCCACTAGGACCAAATCGATCGGAGGTCGAACTGATAGCTTGACGTTGAGGTACGTCGTCCGACTATCATCAGAGTCTGAGTCTCTGCAAGAAGGAGAGAGGAGAGAGAAACTGAGGCGGGCGGGTCTTCCGGCGGAGCAGGGTTCGACTGGGTCGTCGTCGTCGTAGCGGGCGGAGCGGAGGACTGACCGGCGGTGGAAGCGCGAGGTGGCGATGGAATCGTCGAGGATTTGCAGTATGGGATCGTCGACGACGACCTTGGTGGGATGATTAGGGTTGCGAGGAAGCTGAGTCCAACGGGCACGGCAGATTGGGCAAGTGATGCTTCCGTGTCGAACGTTCGAGGAGATGCAAGAGAAGTGAAAGGCGTGGGAGCACTGCGCCGTGAAAATGGCTTGCCCCGACAATGGATCGAGGCATATTGTGCAGAGATTCTGAGGACGTAGACATGATGACTTCAATCATTTCTATTTGGTTTATTTATATGATCTGTATATGTCGGAGATGAAGCAGCAGCAGCAGCGTACCTTGCTCGAAGATTGTAATGGGTTGCTTTGTTGAGCTTCTGTTTCTGATGATGAGACTTCCTTCTTCAGATCGCCTGAAGCCTGAGTGAAGAACCCGAGAAACTACATTCCATCAAGGAAAATTAGTCCTTGGATTTGCAACATTCATTCATCAGACATAATAATAAATCGAAAACAAGCTGATGGCAGATTAGCAGAATTGTGATGAAAAGGAAACGTTTTTAGAGTCGATTAATAAAGCTACATTGATTGTGAAGAATGTAGTTGTCTTGTCTCTATCTGAGAATTGAGAGAGAAAGAGTTTATTACAGTGTGGTGAAGATGTGCCTGGCTCGGCGGCTGTCGGCGGCACAAAGAGCCACATGTCGGCAAGAAAATCTTCCTCGCCGCTTGTTTCCACTTCTTCGACGCGCCGCCCATCCCAAGCAAGATTATCTCAAGCAATCGGCGCAGTAACAATCGAGCTGAAGAGACGCCTAAAATAGCTTCGGACGCTCCTCTCTCTCTCTCTCTTATGATTGAGAGTTGTCTCTCTCTCTTATGATTGAGATTGATAGTTGTCTACCAACTTTTGTCCGTATTTATTCGCTTCTACTCGTGTAAGAAGGCTTAGCGCTACTACGGTCTTTAAGATAGTGGGCAGAACAGTCAATTGCCCCATTTTTACTATTTTCCTTTTTCTTTTGTTATGATATAGCATTTTTTACAATTACCTTCCATTTATTCTTAGAGCATCTCCAACCGTTCCCACTATGTATAAAGTTGCTACAGTTAAATTCCTCTATATATACAGTTTAACAGTACTGTCAACTCCAACAATCTCTTCTATATTTTTCTCTAAACCTACTAATTAATACTATAACTAAAATTTTTAAAGAATAATATTCGTTTCTATAATTAAAAATTAAACTAATTGGGTGGAGTTTATAAGTAAAGAAAAAAAAAGAAAAAAAATTGTATAGAGAGTGAACAGTGCCCCCAATACGTAGGGGGACACTTTAGCAATCCCTGGGAACGGGGTGGAGTTTGGGGACTGTTGGAGCTCCCCCAAGACCATATATGGTGTTTAGGGGGGAAACCCCCTGTTGTAGATGCTATGTCTTTTTATCATTTACTAATGTTGGTTTAAGAGATGGGGTGTTCTATTTCCTTAATAAATCCATTTCCCCTAATTTCTTCTACCTTTTTTCTCTCGTCGTTTTTTTCAACTGACAAACGGTTCCCTTAAAAGAAAGTAATGGATCTTCGCATGTTTTATGCCAACATCTTGAAGTTTGAACGAGGTAAAGCTTGTTTAGTTCTATGAAAGTGCAGTGCTTATATAGACATGCATTAGACGGATCTCCTTTATTATTATTATTATTATTCATGATAGTACAACGTCGTAAGAGTCGATAAAAACACATCACAGCAGCAGATTTAAAAAGAAGATTATTAAGACACATACTACATGATTTAAGTTCATCATATCCTTCATTGACATAAGATCAACGGCAAAGTCTTGCTGCAGTTTCTTCACTAATTAATTATTAGCAGCAAACTTTGAGGCATTTCCACTTCCAGGTTGGTCCCGACATATCCCAGAGACAGCAACGACAACCTTATAATAATAATAATAATAAAATCACAGAATAATAAGACGTGAGAATTGCAGGTGGGAGTTAACTCATAACATAATAGATAGTAATACACCATAATTAAATATATACCTTGAGGATACACAACAGCTTTCTCATGAGCTGTAGCTGCTGCTGATTCAGCGGCATATGAAAAAGCCACTAGCAGTAGCATCCATTATTGCGAGAGCGATCAGACGATAATAAGATGATTCTCTCAACATTTCTTTCTTTTAATGGTGGTAATTAACTGATTTATTCTTACGGGCCTATTTATAATGAAAACACTACACTACTTACTATATAGCAATCATGCATAGTGTACAGAGAACCCACTAGCTGCTGCCTTCTTTGACTAAAACGCACAACTTTAATCGAGTCTTCCTCCAATTGAGTCCAGTCAGTCAACCTAGTATATTATTTTGGGCAAAATGCGTATAACCCCTCGTGTTTTCGCGGAAATGCACGTAAATTTCTGTGGTTTTTTATTGCACGTACTCCATCGTGGTTTAACTAATGTTGCACCGTACCCCCGAACAACAGTTTTTTGCCCGAAATTGGATTACACGCGCTCTTACTGCATGTGAGTTAAGCTTGAAACATATTATTTACTGTTAAATGACCAGAATAACCCCTAATATTCACCTTCTTTTCAAATGATAACCATCGGCCCTGTCTAGAATAAAAAATGTTACCCCTGGGGGTTATCACTTGAAAAGAAGGTGAATAGTTGGGGTTATTCTGGTCATTTAACAGTGAATAATATGGTCGTTTGAGCGCGTGCAAGAGCGCATGTAATCCAATTTCGGGGGAAAATTGATGTCCGAGGGATATCATTTGAAAAGAAGGTAAATAGTTGGGGTTATTCTGGTCATTTAACAGTAAATAATATGTTCCAAGCTTAACTCACATGCAGTAAGAGCGCGTGTAATCCAATTTCGGGAAAAAAACTGTTGCCCGGGGGTACGGTGCAACATTAGTTAAACCACGATGGAGTACCGTGCAATAAAAAACCACATAAATTTACGTGCATTTCCGCGAAACCACGAGGGGATTATACGCATTTACCCTATTATTTTCATGCTTATCTTTGTGCGTGGTGGGGACTTGTTTATCATCATCGAAAAATATTGGGCCAAAGTAAGAGTTAAAAAAAAAAACACAGCGAATATTGGGCCGAAGAGTTAGATTGGGCAATCGGTGCTTATCCTCAAAACGTATTTTGTCCTACTCCTAAACGTGATAGATAGGTGTGGGCCCCACTTTTCTATTAAAGCTTGGCCATGTTGAATGAATACGATTCGGAAAAAGTTTCAACGCTACAGTTGTACACCTTTTCGCTTTTTGCCTCTCTGCCTTATCCAAACACGCACTGAAACAAAACCTCAGCACTGCTTTCTTTGTTTCGTTTTGATCGACGATCGTCTGGTGAAAAAACACGCAGCTGATCTGTTTCTCGTAGCCTTTGCTTCTGTTTTTTGGGTGCCGGAACCTTTTTCGACTACAGGTGAGTGTTTATCGGGACGAGCTACTTAAGTTTTTCTTAGTTACGTCACGATTTTGAGGTCTTGGCGTTGCTGTACAGGATATTGATCGTTTTCGTTATTTTTTTTTTATCGGATTGGAGAGAAACGTTTCATTTAGCTGAGCTGAAAATGAACTGGCACTCGCGACTCGATTTATAATATATCGGACGGGGATGATCATGTCTCGTGTTGGATTGGAAACGTTTATGTTCTGATTAGTCTTTTGTCAGATATATGCCATACTAAGTATGCTGCTTTGTGGATCCGAGATGTTGTTATATTCGTATACGATGACTGTTACGCTTAATCACTTGATGCAAAATATCTGTTTGTCATTTCTGCAGAATTCTGGTCAATAAAATGGGCCCTATATGTGATTTCTGTGGTGAGCAAAGATCATTGGTATACTGTAAATCTGACAACGCTTGCTTATGCTTATCCTGTGATCGCACCATTCATGCTGCCAACGCTCTTTCTAAGCGCCACTCGAGGACCCTATTGTGTGAACGGTGTCATTTAGAGCCAGCTATGATTAGATTTGTCGAAGAAAAAGTTTCACTTTGTCCTAATTGTAGTGGATCATCTGATCATGATGCCGACACTACTTCAGATACTAAACACGAGAGGCATGCAATCGGTTCTTATTCTGGTTGTCCATCTGCATCCGAGTTTTCGAAAATGTGGTCTTTCTTTTACGCTGCTCCGTATCAGTCAAATGAAGTTCTTGGACCAGTTTTGAATGCTCTTGAAGACGTAGATGAAGAGGTAGCTTCTGATGTTGAACAGTCTTATGGAAGTCCATCCTTAAATCTTCTTGGTGAAAAGGTAAACAATCTCGGTAAACAATATTCAATGTGAATGTATTTACTATTCAATTGGAAGCTTCCTAAGGTCAGTGTGCCAGCAGCATCGTAGGGGAATAGGGTCACTTGTTCTTTTTCTTTTTTTTTTTTTTTCTGCAAATGGGTTTCCAGTTGGCTGTGAAGAAGCTTCACCCTCTGATTTGTTAACGACGTCTAACAACACTCTTCAGAGAGTTTCTTTCATTTTGTTGTATTTTCTTTTGAAAATCTTACTATTTTTTACGAGCTCTTTAACTGGATGAGTAACATTACATCATTCACTTCCAATAAGCTAATAAAAGCAGTATTCGAGTTATCCGTAATAGGTCCGATTCCCCTGCATACATTCTCTTTTGACTGTAGCTGTTGGTCAACTGGACGGTGGAGGCCAAGAAGGTATGTAACTAATATGTGTTGGATGAAAAAGAGGTATGTAACCTAACCATGTTCTTGTATCAAGCTTAGTGTAGCCTCCTTTTATCTCTTACTATTTGTCTCTCCTTCATTGTTTTTCCTTTACCACTATGTCAAAACATGCATTTCTCACTTATTCGTAAAATCTTAACAAGTGTCATTACACACATAAATTCCAAAAGCGATCGTCTCCTAATTCGTCCACACTATATGTCCTTAACATGTGACTCTAAGTGGATTGGATATCATAAAGTTTCTTTGTTAGTTGCGGCACATTGTCACATCATCTGTAAATTGCATAATCATTCCGACCTCGTGTATACCCATTTGAGTTTAATGAAGGTGAGATAATTACACGCTTGGCTTGTTTTATATTATCACCATATGCAATACATAACCTCACTGATTTACCTGTGGATTCTTGGTCATGTTGGTGTAGGCATGTTCATCAAGAACAAAGCATGTTGAATCAATTCATGATGCTCTATACGAGGACGCTGAAGCCTCCGACATAGAGGACTATGAAGCATTTTTTGATGAAACCATTTACGGTGGCGTTGACAGCTTGTTCGAAAGGGCTAAAACACATGGTACCGGATGCCACAGTGAATCTGTTAAAATCGATGAGGTTTGTTGATATTACAACAGCATCTTGTGTTTACTGTTTGATCTACATTGTTTTTCTGAGAAACATGCTGTTTGGTCAGTAAAATACGACGTGGCAGTATACGAGAAGCAATAAGTTCTACAAGTGAATATCTCATTTTGACAATCTGCAATTCAATTCAGTTTTGACAAGTTTTATTGCAGGGTTTGACCCGTAAGGGTAAGAGGACTCGGCCAGAATGTAGCCATCATCCTGTCTCTGCAGACTCCGTTACGAGTTGTGAACCCGATGCAGATGATTCCGTGCAGCCCTCTCTCCAAGCACTTATTCCAAGAGCAAATGAGGGGAATGAGATCTTCCACACTAAGATTTGTGAAGGATTCCCATTGCCTACAGCGGAGGAACATTCTTCTCTCTTTTATTCCCAGAATCAGCTGCGATCCAACACTAGGAACGGCGCAGTCTTGCGATATCGGGAGAAGAAGAAGGCGCGCAAGTAAGTATAGTTTTAAATTCGTGGAAAATGATCAAGTAGTAGGTGCAAGTCGAATAACGTATGTGCTAACCGAACAGGTTCGACAAAAAGATACGGTACACCTCACGCAAGACGAGGGCTGACGTTAGGAAGCGTGAGAAGGGACGCTTTGTGAAAGCAGGAGATCCATATGATTATGATCCCTTGAACCGTTTCCCATGATCTTGCGCCTTACACAATAGCAACTTGTCATTTTGGATACGAAGATCAGCAGCAATTTGCCTCTTCTGTTCTTTGACGATGACGTGTCAGGTCTGTCCTTACCCGTCCTTTGTTCCGTACATAAGGAGGCGACGTGTCTGTATGTAGTGTTTGTTGCAAGTTTCTGTATATTATTATTAAACAATGCTTGTTCTATGCATGTAATAAAAGCGTTTGGTTTTTTAGTTCTCTTCTCTACAACATCTGTATGGGCTTTCGAATGCTTGTGGATATATGTCTTCATGTTCGGTTCGTTGGCCCATTTTCGTGGAATAAGCCCAGCCCACTTACGAGAATCCTGCCCTAACGCCACCACACATTCACCACACCGCCTTTTCCCGCCCTAACTGAGACTTCTCATTAGATTCAAAATATGTATAACTATTTCTGTTTCCTTTTTTTCCAATTAAATAAATTCGAAGATCAATTTTCCAGATAAATATAATGGAGATGATATTGAACAGTAACATTAATATACTTGCGTATATTTTTTGCTTTTTGTCTTAATTACGCTTAATTGAGAAAGTATCAGCAAAATATGTGTAGTATATTTATATATATTTATATATATCCAAGGATGGTTTTGTCATTTTCATTTGATGTTGAGAATTAATTGCTACTTGATCCTTGCAGAAGTGTAGATAGCATTACATTACATAAGCCATTGTTTAGGTTATATTTGTAGCGAACACTCACTGAGAGAGAGAGAGAGAGAGAGAGGAAATGTTAAAGTGTGTTGTTTAGTGGGGGTTAAGGATTGTGGCTTTCGGATATGGATTCACCTAAATCCTCTGTGCCTTCCGCCAACGCTGCTCAAACTGAGCCTGACCCTGAAATTGTTGAAGTACATTACTTAATTTTTTTTTCCTGTATGTTTC
Organism: Craterostigma plantagineum; assembly: GCA_027422505.1. Classification (NCBI taxonomy): domain Eukaryota; kingdom Viridiplantae; phylum Streptophyta; class Magnoliopsida; order Lamiales; family Linderniaceae; genus Craterostigma; species Craterostigma plantagineum. Next base: position 118,719 of record JAPQWV010000905.1, read on the forward strand.
AATTGAAGTTAAAACTTAACTTCTCTTTTCTAAATTAAGGAAGGTGATTGATGTAGGTTAACTACGATGGATGGATGTGTAGCATTAGTTTAATTTAAGAGACGATTATGGATAATTGGGCAGATACCCTCTCTTCATGTTAGATTGCTTGATATGCTTTAGAAAGGCTCCTCTTTACAGCATTCGGTTCTCTAACTGCCGTTTGTGATAGGTTTGGTATTTCCGTCGTAGTTTTGCAATCGATCTAAGTTTTTCCTGATGAAACCTGTGTCAGTTAATGCTTACCATTTTCTCCAATTATAGGTTGCTTCTGAATTGTTGTATGGTTTTAATTGTGATCCATCTGAACCGTCAGTGAATGAGATCCTGTGCTGAAACATAGTGTTTGCACGTCGATAAGGAATAGCACTAGATGATGTACAATGTATCTTTTATTTTGCAACTAATGTTCCTTCTTGATTGAACGGTAGGATGGTTGCATTTATGTGTTTGTGTGTGTGTGTTTGCTGACTTTGCACAGTCATATTTATGATTGTCAATGTACATAAGTGGTCGTCTGATATAATGCATCTTCAGTAAGAGTTGATAATTTTTGCTGTTTGTTTACTGTGTTTCAATTTTCTTTCATATCAGGATTCGCCTGTGTTCCGTTTTATCAGCAACCTCTCTCCGTTAGTATCTGTGAAAACAGACACGGTTACACAAGGTTTTTCAGGCGTCAACTCCCCGCCCCTTGTATTTAGATCGATCGAGCTCAATGCCCCGAGGCTGACAGAGTCAAACAAAAGGTCGTTCTTACTGTTTTTTTCTTCATTTCAATTTAGGAAATTTCATGGTAAAGTATAGATGTAACTTGTTCTTAACAAAATGTTTGGCAGGGATCAATCTCCTGAAGTGTTATCTGAGAAGTTGTCTGCACCGCACATAGGTTGTAAGAATGACGCGTCTGAAAAATCACGGACTCGCCCTAGTACCTCGCTCATCGTTTGCACGGGTAAAGAAACTGAAAGTGAGTGCCCCCTGATTTGTCAAAGTCCAGAAGAAAAAGTCAAGGAGATATGTAAAGAAGATTCAGCTTTTGACGGGAGAACAATGGATGACGATACAACACATAAAGATTCTGTTTCAGTTGGTATGATTGCAAAAGTTGGAGCTGGCTTTCCTTTGGATCTTGATTTGAAAAATAAGGGCCACAAGGCCACGCCTGAGGTCCGTAATAGTTGAAGTGATTGGATTTGTTGCTTTGGGTGCGAAATACTTCATTTTTATATTGTTATTCTTCCTGATGATAGCTGATATTCCAGTTTCAATGCTTGGTAGAATGGTCCATTGGAACAGTTCACAAATTGTCTTTCTTATTGTTTATTTTTATATTGTTCTTTTCATCTAAAAGATTGATGTCTATCAGGATCTTCAACATCATGTGATAAGTAGGCGTTGTCTCCAGTTTGAAGATGCTCACCTAGAGGTAATGCCAAATCAGCCTGCTCAAATTCCTTCAGATGCTGACACCTCAAAGTCCCCATGTTTACAATCATCAGTGACGAAAAATCAAGGGAATAAGGAAGAATCTGTTCAACGGCCAATATGTGCCTCAATTAATAATTTTGCTGTTAAGATCCCCAAACCGTTGGGTATCGGCTTGCACCTAAACAGTATTGTCAATGCTGGCCGAACTGGACCAGGTGTGACAGTAAATGTGAAATCATCGCAAAGGGGCAACATCAATGTACGTACAAAGAAGTTAGAACATGGAGTGAATTGCCGTGCAATTGATTACAGGAATAGTTCTTCAGAAACATCTTTGGCAAAGAATGTACCCAGCTCTGGTGGTTTTACAAATGAAATCCATGGCTTGGAGACAGCCGCTTCTACAGTTGATGTCCTTGATTATAAAAACAAGAACAGCTCAACCATTGCAAATGCAATTGAGGACCAATCAGCATTGGGAAAGAGGAAGTATGACTGTGAAAGTGATGCTGGATTTGCGAGATGCAATTCGAGCCCCAAAAAGAAAAGGCTAGCCTTTGACTTATCTTGCTCACTTCAGCTACTTCTGATGTTTTTTCATTGCTTTACATGACTTTTTATAATGCCCAGAAAGGAATCATCTTATCCCGGCGGTGGAGATGGTTGTAAGCGATGCAAGTGTAAGAAGAGTAAATGCTTAAAACTGTAAGTTGATGGAGCACAGTGTAACTTGTGTCTTGTATCCACCTCAGCATCTCTTTGCAATTTTTTCATTTTTTTCACTGCAGTTACTGCGATTGCTTTGCTGCTGGTTTATATTGCGGAGAATCGTGTGCGTGCCGCGACTGCTACAATGTGCCCGAACATAATGATAAAGTTCAAGAGACTCGTCATTTAATTGAATCTCGGAATCCTCTTGCATTTGCTCCTAGAGTTGTACCCAATTTTCTTGAGCCACCTGCAAGTATCTGTGCTATGTCGGCAACATAAGAATTTCATCTACTTATATAAAAAAATTTAATAATAATAATTTTTTTATCAGGAAGATGGAGCCCTTTCCACTCCATCCTCTGCAAGGCACAAAAGAGGGTGCAACTGTAAGAAGTCCATGTGTCTAAAAAAGTATTGTGAGTGCTATCAGGTATGTCATCAATTCAACTGGGGAATTTTTCGATGTGATTGTTAACCTAGTCTTGAATAACGGACCTTTTTGTGTGAGGAAGGCAAATGTAGGGTGTTCAAGTGGATGCCGATGCTATGGATGTCAAAATGTCTATGGGAAAAATGGAGGTAAAAGTTGTAACCTAAGTAGTTATTCAGTGTTATGTTAACTCATGATTAAGTTTTGACAGTGCTCCCACGGATATGTTTATGATCTTTTCTTGCTAGAAAATTCGTATGGCACTGGAAATTTGGTTGCATCTGGACATCTTTCATACCGAATCGAGCATCCTGATTCCCACAGGTTGGTGGAGTAAGACTGTTTTCCATTCATGAGTGCTATAATTTACTACGCCTCCTTAATCTCATTTGCCAATTTGTTACCTTTCGACGTGAACAGCCAAAGAAACGATGATGCTTCACAGGAATGGTTCGGGTTGGAAAATTACTTCGATTTGCCCGAATCTGCTCCCATATCTTGCATGGATAATAATAAAAAATCATGTTGTAACAATACTCAATCTGCAAGTGACTTCTCAGTAGTAGCAGGGAACTGTTTGGATTTGCAAAATCCACAGGACTCATCAACTACCTCAAAAGCTCAATCTTCGATGATTCAAGCTAGTTCCCATCAATGGCAAGGTTCGCCTATGACCCCAATGGCTCAGCATAATAGGCTAAAGTTCTTGGGCGATGCAGACAGTGGGCTATCCAGCATTATTCTAGACGACAGTACCCCAGAAATATTAAAGGAAAGTCCAAAACCGCTTTACAATTACGTGAAAGTGAGCAGCCCAAACAAGAAGAGAGTTTCTCCTCCTCATAGCAGGCAGTTAGACGCGTCTGATCCAGGCATAAACGGTGGACTGAGAAGTGGACGTAAGTTTATATTGAGAGCCGTGTCCTCCTTTCCACCTCTAACACCGTGCGGTGATTCCAAAAACACCACATTCATGCAAACCGAAGATTCTGAGTCGTAGCAGCGGCAACTTACGACAAAAACTGAGGAGGTAGAATTTTATGCTCTTGGTGTCTCTGATTAAGAATGCATTTGCTTGCTGTGTCACTAACTACTGAATGTAATGTCGCTTTCTGTTCGCAGGCGTGGATTTCCTTACATGGAAATCTTTGCAAGAAGTCGGAGTTGGATAACTTTACGTAGAGAAGGTTTTAAAAAGCTGTCTCAAAGAATGGATTATACTATGCATCTTCCCTGCGTACACATCTACAACATAAAGAATAAAGCTTGGACTACATTATATATGTACTCTTCAACTACATATACAAGAAAGACTTTGCATGTTATGTTGTTCTTTTTATTCAGCTAACTGAAGACATCATCATCATTGTGATCACTGCATAGCTATTTTCATTTGATGCCGTGAAATCCATTCATTTGAAGAATGAATAAATAAATGCGAAATGCGAGAACAAGAGATTGCATGGCACGATCATTAGAGGCGCGTGAGTAAAGATATTTGAAAATCTCTCGCACGAATTAGGTGGGTTTCCTTTCTTGTAACTGAATCGCGTTTATTACGCTAAGGTATGCTTAAACCAGTAAATTCTAGTATTCCCATAATACCCCTCGCACAGATAATATATAACTTTGTTTTAATTTTTTTTTTCACCTATTCAAAACCCACTTTCCTTGCTTGCGCATAAGAAAACAAAACCTAAGGCATAAAGTGACGATCAAACATTTGTTTCTGTTAGAGGATAGGAGATCGATAACACGCAATTGGATCTTTGGAGATCACGAATCAATCCTTAATTTGAAGATAAAGGTGGGAACTTTTCAGGTTTATTTGGGTTTTATATTATTGTATTCTAATGGATAAATTCGATCATTATTTTGTGTTTTAATTTGGGGCTTTTATCAAATTCTGCGTCATTCGTAATGGCTTTGTTTGATTTTCTGGTTATTTCGTCAAGTTTCGTCCTTTCCTGTGCCAGGCAGTACTATATAAGTGTCTGTAGGCGTTGCAGCGTCTGCAGCAGACGTCTATATATCCTTTTGATCTTTACTCGTTGTGCTTTTTTTTGTCAAATTTCATCGGAAGTGTTCAGATTTTCAGAAATTTGTGGGAGTTTAATAATTTTTTTATGTATGTTGGTTTTCCAGAAACTGTTGCCTTTACAAATGTGTAGGTGATCCGGATTTTCTTGTAGCTATCTCATATCAGATACGTTCATGTATTGGATGTAGAGTTTTGGTGCGAATTTGTTACAACTGTTTCTGTCTCCTTCTCTTTCAACGAATTACTTTCATCTACTTTTAAAAAGATATCCATTAACGAATTTTCAGCCATATTTTTTACGTGATCTGGCATTCTTAATATACTCAGGCTTTTGAGTTCACTTAAGCTTCATTACGACAATGAGATTCAAGAAAGGCGATAGAGTGGAGGTTATGAGCCATAAAGAGATAAATGTTTGTTGGCATACAGGAGAGATAGTTTCTGGTAGAGGCCCCACTTACCGTGTTCAATACTATTGTTATCGTGGTATGTCAAAAGAACAAATGCAAGAGACTGTTTCAAGACAATGTTTGAGACCGTGTCCTCCTCTGGTGCTAGGACGGGAGAGTTGTGTTCCTGGAGACATTGTGGAGGTGTTTCATGATTATTCATGGAAGCTAGCTGCTATTTTGACTGTCCCAAAGGTCAGTGTTAAGTTCAAAAGTTCGAGGTTACGTTTCAGTGCTGCAAACTTAAGGCTACAGTTTGTGGTAAGATTGCTTGGTTCCAAAGAGGAGCTAAAGGTTGGAATATCAAACATCAGAATGAGGCAGATATGGCGAGATGGCAAATGGGTTCTGGTTGAAAAAGTAAAATATTTCCTCCTGACACTTATTATCTTTTCTGCTTTGTCTTATGACCATCTTTAGTTAGCATCATCTGTTGGCTGTTGCTAATTTCGGTCTCATGATCTCTTTTCTTTTCCTTTTTGCAGAATTCCGAAGCATATGAGGATGTTCTTGTTAGCAATCCATCAAATTCGAATCCTCATCAAAACATCAAGATCGCACCATTTAAAGCTAGACATAACAAGGCACCTCAACAAGACTACAGTTACTTTCTGGGTGATGCTGAATCTCCCATAACATCTTCAAGATCCTTGAAAAGGAGGTCCCCATTCACTCCGCCCTACTATGAAGCACATAACTGTAATTTTCAGAAGTCAAGAGCAGTTGAGATAGATGGCAAAGTTCACAGGGTGACAGTCACTCCAAGGCTTGAAAAGGTACATGCTGTTGCTTGCCCGAATGATGATTTGGGTAGAAAAAACAAGCATGCTTCTTTGAAAACTATCTCAAATGGATATAACCAATTGGAAGGTGAGAAATTAAGCAGTTATCGTGCTTCTTTTGCAGTTAGAAGCCCCGAAATCTGTCGTTCTTATAGCGATGGTTGTTCGATTGGTAGTTGTAGTACTAACGACCTTAGGCCAAATAACCATCACAATGCTTCTGGATCCATTCCTTGCCAGGAGACAGATACCATGAGTGATGCAGAGTCATCCAATGGTTTAGGCCTTCATAGAGAGAGTATTTCTCTTTCTTCTGAAAGGGAAGTACAACACAATATTCACAGATATGAATTGCATGCTTATCGCAGAACATTGCAAGCATTATATGCTCGTGGTCCCTTAACCTGGGACCGAGAAATTTTGTTGACAAATCTGCGTATCATGCTCAATATATTAGATGAGGAACACTTGATGGAGCTTAAACTCCTGAGTGGAAAACCTGTTGCCTTTGGATAGAAAGGGTTTATTTCAAGTATATATATTTTTTTAAGTGTTGAGTATCATGTCGATTTGACATCCTATGTAATGATGTGTCAATAAACTTGATCAATATGCTGTTCTTGATCTGTTATACAAGTATCTTTTATACAAGCACTTTCTTTTTTTTAACAGATGCCATTTTGCATCTAAGAGTTACGTCTCAAATGAGACATATATCTTGATATCAATCATTTTGCAGTTGTTAGTGCATTGTTCTTTTTCTGTAGCATAGTTCGGTTTCAGTTTCTAACATAACTGTTGTACCTTCTTGAGAAATCTATGTATATTGGATACAGGAGTTTAAAGATTACATTCAACTCTTTAAAGGGTACATACACACACACACACACACAGAGACAGACACGTGCTTGAACCACACATTGTGTGCATGGAAACAAGTTTTCCTTGTTCATTATCCGTCTTTGAATTCATGGATTTTTCAGGGCTTGCAGTGATTCCAGGTTTGCTGGCTTTGCCTTGGCACAAACTCCTCTGGTATCACACACAGAGCATATCTATCTTTTACACAATTCATGTTCTCTTACACGAGTATGACTGAATAAAACATCGCACGTGTGTATCATTTAGACAAACGTAGAAACTGAAACTGATACAGTTTGGTTAACATCTTCATCATCAGTTGAGATTTTACACGTAGCAGCCGACACTGTTGTTGTGAAGTTGTGCTGTGCTAAGGTGGGGGCTGCACTGCAAATCTCAGCCGATGAAGGGATCCATACTTCAATCACGTCTTTCCTATTCAACATGTGAATTTTTTAGTTCTTTTTGTACTATTCGTGGATTTTGGCCGAGTTCCTTTCCTTGTTTTAATGTTCTTCCAATATCATGTTCATGTCTCAAGTTGTTACATATTGAAACTAGTTAGGAGGAAAGTCGAACCTAATCACCAACTCCAAACACGAGTGGACTATTCAACGCTTTCATATTGTAGAAAGAAAGCCCAATACTCCCAAAAATCATGAAATTTTAAGGTGAATTTAATGTCATGAGTTTGAGAATACCGAAAAATGGTGAATGGAAGACGATTATAGCAACAAAATGTAATTCTATATACACCCCCTTATATTCTATTTAGACCTCCTATTAATTATCACAAAATTGATTGCAACTTTAAAAATTATGTCTTTGACCAAATATAATTAACTAAATATATGAATAATCAAATATTGTTGAATACAAGGTAAAAAATGTTACATTTAATAAATTTTACTGATTCTCAAGTTATTTTCACCCGCCAATAGTAGTACCCAACAAAAATACTTAGAATATCGTTGCTTGCTGGCCATAAATCGAACTCCTAACATTCGGCCCAAAAAACCGCAGAGACAAGTTTGAGTTCGTTGTTCCAAGATTAGTAAGATGAAAGTCGTCCGTCCCTTGGCTTTCCTTCCTTATTCCTTGCTATTACAATTAGCAGAACATGCAACAACAACAAATCGGTCCAAAAAACAGAGAAAGAAAAGAGAAGACAAACTTTGGCGGTGGTGAATGACTACAACTACTACGATGGGCATTCAGAAGAAAGCAAAGGACCATCACCGTGGAGGAGACACAGGCTCGATGAGCGAAATGGATGAGATACACCGTGAGATTCAAAGGGTCTCCTCGGCCGGCGAAAGAAGCTCCTTCAACGTCACCCTTCTCCCTTCCCTCGGCGACCACGGCTCTCGTCGTATCAAACTCAAACCCTTCACCGTCTCTCCTTTCAATCCTCGTTACAGGTAACAAACACCACATAACAAACAATACATCATTCCATCAATCAATCTCCTTCCTTTCTGTCCATTTTCGTTTTGTTTTCTCCACTGCAGAGCTTGGTCGAATTTCCTGATAGTGCTCGTGTTCTACACGGCGTGGGTGTCTCCATACGAGTTTGGGTTCCTCAAGAGACCAAAGGGAGTCCTTGCGATAACGGACAACATAGTCAACGCCTTCTTCGCCGTGGACATCGTCCTGACGTTCTTCGTCGCCTACCTGGACAAGGCAACCTACCTCATCGTCGACGATCGAAGGCTCATAGCCCTGCGCTACACGCGCACCTGGTTCATCTTCGACGTGATCTCCATCGTGCCTTCGGAGCTCGTCCACAAGATGTTCCCGTCCACCGCCGACTCCTACGGCTACTTCAGCATGCTTCGCCTATGGCGTCTCAGAAGAGTCAGCGCCATGTTCAAAAGGTTCCTTTTTCCCTTCTCCTTTTCATTCCTTCTTGTCTTTTCAACTCTGCTGCAATTGACCTGCTGAGATTTGATCCTCAATCCTCAGCATGGAAAAGGACAAAGAGTACAACTACTACCTCGTGCGAATAGCCAAGCTTACCTGCGTAAGTATCCGTCTCTCTCTCTCTCTCTCTCTCTGAGGAAAGCTGAGGATGATTGGTCATCATTTTTGTTTTCGTCAGGTGACGCTTTTTTCGATTCATTTGGCGGGGTGCATCTTCTATCTGCTTGCGGATCGTTACAAGGACCCGAAGAACACTTGGATCGGAGTGTCGTGGGAAGATTTCCAAGAACGGCCGCTCTTCGACAGGTACGTAATTTCCATGTACTGGTCCATCGTGACGGCGACCACCACAGGCTACGGCGATCTCCACCCAATCAACGTCGGGGAGATGATCTTCGACATCTTCTACTTGATGTTCAACCTCGCGCTCACCTCCTACATCATCGGAAACATGACCAACCTCATCGTCCAGGCAACGTTCAAGACCAGGAAATTCGTGAGCCCCTTCTCTATATACTGCCCCGTTTATGCGACGTACGTAACAATAGCAATCGATTTCTATTTGTTTCGAAATTTGTTGCAGAGGGAGTCGATTCAGGCGGCGTCGAGCTTTGCTAAGAGGAACGGTTTGCCTCCGCGATTGGAAGATCAAATGCTGGCGCACTTGAGCCTGAGGCACAGAACGGATTCCGAAGGGCTTCAGCAGCAGGAGGTTCTCGAGATCCTTCCCAAGGCGATTCGATCGAGCATTTCGCATTTCCTCTTCTACAAACACGTTCAGAACGTCTACTTGTTCCGCGGCATATCAAACGATCTTCTCTTTCAGCTGGTAAAAAAAACAGGATAATCATTTCATTTTTGGTCTCTGTCGCTTTTGTTCCATGTTTTGATTGACGGTTTTTTTTTTCTTCTTTTTTCTTGTAGGTTACTGAGATGAAAGCTGAGTACTTTCCGCCGAGGGAAGATATAATCTTACAAAACGAAGCGGCGACGGATTTCTACATCCTCGTTAATGGAGCCATGGTATAACAAATATCATAGTATTCTCTTCTCTATATGGGTTATATGGGTTGGGTCTGATGAAAGTTTTTTGAACTGTCTGCTATCTGATATTTGCTTTTACTTTGCCGCAGGATCTTATCTCGGACACAAAAGATGGAAAGGAAACGGTAGTTTGATTTCCTTATTTCTGTTATCTTTTCTTGTAAGAACGATCAATTAGCAGCCTTTCGTTTTCTTTTTTCCTGTAGATGTTGGGGGAGCTTAAGACCGGCGACGTGTGCGGCGAGATAAGCGTCCTTTGCTACCGTCCTCAGCTCTTCACCGTCCGTACGAGGCGACTTAGCCAACTCCTTCGGCTGAGCCGTTCTTCCCTTCTGAACCTCCTTCAGACCAACGTCGGAGACGGGACAGTGATCATGAACAATCTCCTACAGCACCTCAAAGAACAGAAAGACGAGACTATGCAAGAGATATTGCAGGAGACAGAGCGAGCCTTGGCTCAGGGAAGGACCGAAATGCCCATGAGCTTGTGCTTCCCAGCTGCTCGTGGAGACGAAGCCTTGTTGCTTAATCTCCTCAAGCGTGGCTTGGATCCAAACGACCTCGACGACCACGGCCACAATGCTTTGGTACTGTAATAATAATACCTCTCTCTCTCTCTCTCTCTCTCTCTCTCTCTCTCTCTCTCTCTATTCAGCTACTAACGCTTGGTAAAAAAATGCAGCACCTTGCGGCTGCTAATGGGTTCTTGGAATGTGTGCTTATGCTTCTTGAAAATGGAGCCGACCCCAATAAAAGAGGTAACTTTATAAAGGAAACCAACAATCTCTGATCTCTCTCTCTCTGTAATGAGACTTTTTACGTTTTTTCTTTCTCTTGTGCAGACAGCGAAGGAAACGTCCCCTTGTGGAACGCAATACTGGGAAAGCACGACGCTGTAGTAAAGCTCCTCGCAGACAACGGCGCTTCCCTGTCCAACGGCGACGCCGGCCGATTTGCTTGCCTTGCAGCCGAGCAGGACGACGCCGATCTGCTGCAAAAGATCGTACGGTACGACGGCGACATAAGGCTGACGGACGACCGAGGAGTGACGGCCATCCACAAGGCGATCTGCGAAGATAGCATCGACGCCGCCGAGTTCTTGATCGAGCACGGCTTCGACGTGGACGAGCCCGACGGCTACGGGTGGACCCCACGAGCCCTGGCCGATCTGTACGGCAACGAAGAGATGAAAGCCCTTATGCAGAAAATACCCCAGGCAGCCGCCGCCGCGCACGCCAGGACGACGGCGAGGACGCTGTTGCCCGACGATCAAGCGGCGCCTTATCTGAAGAAGAAGCTGGCGATTAGGGAAGAGAATGAGGCGTCGGCGAGCATTAGGGAGTCGAATGCGTCAGCTGGGCAGAGGGAGTCTCGGAGTTTTCAGAATTCGCTCGCCGGGATCCTTGCAGCTGGCCGTCGGAATAACAACAGAGGTGAGTCGAATTGAATTCGAAACTGATCAATGGGTCATGGGTTCTTTTTTCTTGGTAGAAAGGTGAATTTTTTTTTCGTCAGATAATGGCGGTGGGATGATAAGATCGCAGAGCGTGATGAAGCTTCAGAACTATCATCGTACGAGGATTACGGTGAGCTGTCCTGAGAAGGGGGACGAAGATGGTAAGCTTGTGTTCTTGCCAGATTCATTGCAGAAGCTCTTGGATTTGGGACAGCACAAGTTTGGTTTTACGGCGACCAAGGTTCAGACTAAATCTGGGGCGGCGATCGAAGACGTCGCCCTCATCAGAGAAGGGGATCATATAGTTTTGGCCTAGAATTAACCCTCAATTTGTTCTCACATGCCAGAACTCGGAATAATTCGTTCCATCAAGATTTGTTCTTTTTCGAGACGGGCTGCTAAAAATCATTAAGAGTTTTGTAGGCCATATTAAACTTCGTGTTATAGCATACTGAAATGAGAGGGTGGTGAGTGAGTGAGTATATGTTAATTGTAAGGCTGCTGTGTTTTCTTGATGCTTATTATATCTTTGATTGAATCTCCCCAGAAAAAAAGAAAAATGGAATCTATAATATGGTTCATTGCCTTACAATACGATTTCTGAATGAGATCGAAATACCTGATCATAAGCTATAGCAGTATAACTATTCAGCAATTTTTTAAATCAATCATGCAACTCAGAACAGCAGCAGCAGCAGCTGCTGCTATTCTTCGTTGGTTTAAAAGAGGTTCGTTCGAATAGCATAAGTTTCTCTAGCGGGTAGGAGTTGTTCAACTTATCTTCTTACCAATGGTGAACGAATAGAAGAATATCAGCTTCATCATCGATATCTTCTTGGGTTGTCGTCATCGGTTGAGCTCGAATTCTTGGGTGTATATGCACTTTCCTCCATAATACTGCAGAATAGCATTAACAGTGTTATCTATCATCTGCAGCGTATATATATATATATCTTGAAGGAGATGGAGATCTGTGGACAAAGGCTCGTTACATTACAACATGATAAATCTAATAACATATTCATCTGCAACAATGAAATGCAGGAACCCCTATTCCCTAAAAAGGAACGTTGAACAAAAGATTACAACAAAATGAGCATCTTCCTTTCGCAGCTCCCACACAGCACAATTCGTTCAATGGTGTTTAACAACACACATATGTACGCGTTATTCGTCGAAAACTTCACAGCTCTCTCCTTATCCGTTCTACCATGTCACGGGCGACGCAAGACAAGAACAGGGCTTGGTCCATTTCGGACAGAGTTTTCCTCACGCTGAAAGTCGTGCTCAGGACAGCTCGGTTCCAATGGTTCCTCGTGTTGCACTCCAGCGCCGGGACTAATATTGGAAAGATGACTTGTCTGTTTTGTGCGATGAGATCGACGATTTGTTCGTTGTTCAACAATGACATAGCCTTCTCTGCCACCTGTTATAGAGAGAAACACATACAAACGGCATCTTAGAAGAACTCAGATCATCAATGTTTGTTCGTCGAACGATTGAAGGATACTGACCTGAAAATGATTGCTGCTCATGCATCGGCTGAGTCGTGAGAACAACGGAGACATAACCTTTCGAAACTCAGACCTGTCTATTATTTCGAGAATCTCATCCAATTCAATCAAGAATATCACCTCCTTTTGGCTGTTAGTAATGGGCCAGCACTTGAGCATTCCCTCGACTACGATGCTGGCCAAAGTTGGATCCTTGTCGATAAACTGACTCACACAGTAGCACAGCTGCTTAGAATAAGCGCTCAACGACTTCGGCTTGTGGAGCGGGATGAGAACCCTCGAAAGAAACGTCTTGTGTTCCTCTTTGAGAGGCAAAGCGAACCCAGTGATTACGCTCCCGAAAATCTCCAGCAGCTCGGCGATTCCGTTGTGCTTCTCTGTCTCGAATACGAAGCTATAGAACACATTGCTTGCGCCTTTTCGTATAAAGGGTCGGTGAACCATAAACTTGCCGTAAATCCTATGAAGGATTGCCTTCAGACAGTCCCTTTCCCTTGGATCTTCGGAATCAAACAAGTTCGTGAGTTTCAGAATGAAAGCATGGTCGAGATACTTTTTCGCGGCCCTCGGTTCCAAAGAAGGCGATGTGACGAACTTCAGCAGAAACTCATACACTAACTGCAAGTGTGGCCAAGCGAGGTCAAACGTGGGCTCGTCGTCGTTTTCGATTTCGCCTGCTGCACTCGCAATGCTCGATCTTTTGTTCGGCGGGAAAACACGGAACAAGTTCATAGAACACATTTCGCAAGATGCTTCTATAGCTGGCTCTGTGAACTTGAGGGGATTTTGGGAGACAAAATCGAGAAGCTCGAGCAATGTGGCTCTTTTGAGCTCCTTTTCTCGGGCGTCCTTAGCAGGGTCCGTAAAATCAAACACCACGCTGCAGAGGCTTAGCTTGCTGATGAAGAGGTTCATTCTCTCCGAGGATGGCGAGTCTTTGAAGGCGAGCAACGGTTCGATTCCGGCGACGACACTCGCCGGGAAAACTGCAGCTGAAGCTCTTTTCTGGGACGGGCTATGAAGAGAGCTAGGGGATGATGACGATGACGATGTCTTGCTGGGGCCTAAATCAGGGTTTCTTGTTGATTCTTGATCCGATTTGTGGGATTTCCGATGGAGTTTGCCGACGAATTGCTTCCACATTCTGGGCATTTAAGATCTTTGCTCGATCGATGAAAAGATATTCCCTTTATCTGTTAATCATGAATGGCGGGAATCTAACAAATGATAAACAACAATTCACAATAAAATAGATGGGCAGAGAAGACAAAAGAATATATATTATCATCTATCTACATGGATAACAGAAAAATCAACTCCTCGTATGTGAATTCAGACAGAAACTCGTTTGATTGTAGGTAAGGGTATTAGTATTAAGAGAGATGCCAAATTTTTAGGATTCTGAAAGAGAATAACACATGCAAAATTTTGATCTTTAATTACGATATACGTGATGCCTTTGTTTATATGCATGGCGTTAGGTTAGTTGATGGTGTGGATGGTTTTTCTTGATTTTATTATGTAAAGAATAGAAAAAGGGCATTAGCATGATGATTTTTTTGCTTCAAAAAATCACATTTATATATAAAATAAGCGTTCTAGAAAGGAGTCGAGCCCCAAAAACTTGTGTGGTAGCTATGTATCTATATATTGGTACATGTACGCAAGTGCAAGTGAAGCAAAAGAACATTCTCACAAGTTTTCAAAGGCGTGGTTATATATCATCAAGAAATTTCGAACATCTCCATGAAAAAAACAATCAACTTCATATGAGATTAGGAAATTGACTAATAGAAACCGATTTCGAAGCAGCTCCTCCGTGGTTTGACATCAACATGGATTTAGGCACAGCAGCAGTTGAACTTGTTTCAGCCACAACATCACCAATGTCTAAAGTGTCTGGAAGCTTATCTGATAATGCATCACTATCGGGGTAGAGCTGCGCAATTATACAATGATCAATATGCATGTGATTAAAGACGAATCAAATCATCGTTTTTCCCGCATAAGATGGAAAGCAAAACGAATGGCAGAGAAACATACCTCAAGCTGATTCAGCATGTCAACTGAAGCATCAAGGTCACAGCTACTTGCTAAATAAACGTCATTAAGGGACTCCTCTGATATGCCTGGAAATTTCATCTTCAGGTGTGATACGTCAAGAAATTCCTGATTGATGTTTGACTTTGCCTGTATATTAACTTGATTCTGAGATGAGGAAGCGTAGAATTCACTCGAAGGATGAAAATTCCATTTTGAGGCAGAACCAGGATGATGGAGATAGCCTTGAGAAGCGTTTTGTTGGTGGAAGTGATTGAGCACATTGGCTGGTTGATGTCCAAACCAAACCATTTCTCTTCCGCTAGGTAATTCTTGGCCTGGATAAAATTCACTGCTTCCATCAGTAGCTACACCTCTTTTGGAGAGAGGCACGTACGATGCTGCAAAGGGATTTAGTGAAGATGGTGCACTCTTCATTGCTGCAGAAAAATAATTAGATTCTATGACAGCAGTTAGAAGGGATCAACAACGCTGATTTCTTACTTACATGGAGATTCATGAATTTTTTTAGCAGAACACTAGTTCAACTATCACCTTCGGTATGTTGGAGGTTAGCTTCAATACAAACTATTTAACTTTGTACACTGTCACACCATCACACCCGCTACAATTCATAACTCAATACCAAATGAGTAAGCTTATGAAACAGTCAAGATATGTTATTCAAGCCAAATCACAACAACTTGGAACTGAAAGTTCTTTATGTAAAGAACTGCACAGCTAAATCACCAGATACTGACATTGATGTTCATGCAGGAATCAAACAAATCCATACAAAAACATAAAAATAACCTCATACATATATTTGGAAAATGAAGCCTTTTCAATTTTTTCTCTAAAAACTCAAATTAACAAATTCTAAACCAGCTCATAAAACGATTGTTCTGGACTAAACTTCATTTACAAACTCAAGAAAGATCACGCATACTGGAAATTCGCGCGAACCCAGATCACGCGATCAGCTGGGAGAAATCCATAGCAACACGACCTTTTTAAGTGAAAATAAGATCATCTAAATAGCTCGATCCCATACCTGAACAGATGATTAAGAAAAAGGCAAAATTCCACTATTTCTTTCAGACGATAACAGAGATTAACACACCACAAAGCAGACCTTGATAAAATCAACTAACAACACGTCGACTTAAGAATCCAGGGAGACAAACAGCGAAAGGTGATCCCAAAAATCTTCTAGAACTGAAGAATGGAAAATGGAGAGTTGGGAAGAAATAAATGGAACAACGATTTGGCGATAAAGCATTTTGTTTTATTTCGGCGTCAGCTCAGCTCTGAGCGTGGATGATGGGTCCCACAGTAGGATTATTCTCATGTCAGAAAATTAACTGGGCCTTATTGGGTCTACATAATATTAGACCCAAGAAAGGCCCATATTGCGTAGCTTTGTCTTCGTCTTAAAAACCCTAAGCTCAGCTCACTGCATATCAGTCGTGGCCACACACAGTAGCAGCATTTCACGCCTCACCAGATCTCGAACGCGACAGTAACAATGGTAAGTTTTAGCTGCTCTTAAGCTCGTTCTTGTTTGTATTTCCTTATCAATTCATCTTTCTGATGACGTTAGGCTTCGGAGAAGAAACTATCGAATCCTATGAGGGAGATAAAAGTACAGAAGTTGGTGCTTAATATCTCCGTCGGCGAGAGCGGCGATCGTCTCACCAGAGCTGCCAAGGTGCTCGAGCAGCTTAGCGGCCAAACCCCTGTTTTCTCTAAGGGTAATCAGATATCGTACTTATATTGGGAACTATAGAGCTCGGATAAACATTTCTTTAATTATTGGAAGTGCTCCTACTGCATCGAAGTTTGTTTCTTTCCGTCTGTTTTGGTTTTGGCAATATGGAACATATATTGTGGATGCTATCTGTGAGGGTTCTATCTTGTGATTTTTACAGCTCGCTACACTGTGAGGTCCTTTGGGATCAGACGTAATGAGAAAATCGCTTGCTATGTAACCGTGAGAGGTGACAAAGCCATGCAACTTCTTGAAAGTGGTTTGAAGGTGAAGGAGTATGAGCTTCTTCGACGCAATTTCAGTGACACTGGATGCTTTGGCTTTGGTATCCAGGAGCACATTGACCTTGGAATTAAGTAAGCACAATCCATGAATTAACTACCATTTATCTAGCTAGAGCAATATTAAATTACATCGATTCTTTCTGTCGGTGCAGCTCGATTCTTTTGATTTAACCATTGATTATTGAGTCACCAAGAATCAAGATGCTTGTGCTAGTGTTGTGGTTCAGTTCATGTAGTGTTATCATTCATACTGCATTATCTTTATCAGATAGCTTACCATTCGCTCAATAAATTTCTTTGGGGGAGGCCACCTATTAATCTTTTAGATAGGAAAAATCATTTCTTTGCTCATTTGTATTGTATTGCAGATATGACCCTTCGACTGGTATCTACGGTATGGACTTCTACGTTGTGTTGGAACGTCCTGGCTATCGTGTTGGACGCAGACGCAGGTGCAAGTCTCGGGTAGGAATCCAGCACAGAGTCACCAAAGAAGATGCGATGAAGTGGTTTCAGGTCAAGTATGAAGGTGTTATCCTTAACAAGGCTTCCAACATTGGTGCTTAGGTTGTTAAGCAACTAAACGAAGCCCAGTATCTGAACTCTTGTTTGTTTTCTTTCAAAGTTCATAGATTTGGCTAAAGTTTTTTGTATGGTTGTTTTTGTTAAGTATTGGGATGTTTCGCTTCGACAGTGTTCAGTTTAAATTCGACCTCATATTTCATCTATGATTATTTTGCGGCTTTACTTGTGGATAATTAAACGATGCACATTTTATACGAACTTCTCAATCTGCCAAGTTAGATGCTTGCTTATATCAACACGTGGAAAGAGATATTCAACGAGCAGGTCATTACTGACGAGTATTTACTCATCGAGTTGTAGTTTGTGTCGATGGCAAGACGAGCTCTTCGTTGAATGCAGAAAAATGAGCTCTTGTTCGACAAGGCAGGTGAATATTTCAAAGAATGAGATCCAACTAAACTATGCAGTGATGGAAGGTAATTAATTGGACTATTAGTCTATTACCTTACTTATTCGTAAGAAGGTGGATGAACAAGCGTTACTTGTGTTTCTTGAACCACTCAAAAAAACAATCTTTTCGGCTGATCTGGCTGCATTAAATTACCTTGGACTAACAACCGATTTCATCATTAGGCTATAGCCTAAAATCTCACCTTTTTTCCTAAAATCCTCTCCCTTAGCTTGATCAAAAGTTTAGATCAAACTGCTTCATAATTAACCCGCAAAGTGCTGAAGAGAGTTGTTAGTTAGTTATTGATATAAAACAAGTTCAATGAGTTGAAAGATTCTCTCGGACTACTGAATATCAGGAATCAATGCAGAAGGCAGGCAGTTAAAGACAGAGATCCAAACAAAGGCAATGTTAATAGCTATTTTCCAAGGGGGAGTAAAGTGCACCCTCATACATAATAAATGAGTGTTCAACCAAACATATCGACAATCAGCACTCGCATATAAAAATGGACGGAGTCTTGCATTGCATAGCATTCCTTTCTGGACTATTATTTTCGATCAGTCTGATTTTTTATGGAGAGAAGAATCCATCTCTTGGCCATTGCCATTCTGGCGATCTTGGCAAACAGTGGAGTCATCATCATCATCGAAGCCCAGGTTTATCCTTGTTGGGGTGGATGCTATAATCAGTGCTTACCAGGAACTCAAAAGGACTCCATGTCTTGTTATAATCAATGCGTCAACAGATGCATTCCTCGGACATCCCAGGATTTTCGGTATTATTGCGAGATCGGATGTTCCTTTCTACGATGCGTTCCAATTGCTTACGGTAATTAATATTGTTCAGCTCTTAACCTTTTTTTTTTCTCTTCTACAGCATATAAGTAGATATATTGTATTATGATTTGTGTGCTTGGGCTGTTCTTATTTGTTAGATGGGAGAAGATTAGAGAGCTGTTTCGGTGATTGCACCAATATATGCAAGTCTTTGGTGAAGATGGAGCAACCTTAGTTAGTGAAGAAGAGGAAGAAGAAGAGAAAGAAGAATATCTGTGAAACCTGCTCTTGCATGCAAAAGGTTGTTGTTAACCATAAGCCATCTGATTTGTGCGCTAATAATAAATAACAATAAATACAGTTTGTGTAACTTTTGCTTGAGCTCCGTAACTTCAGTTTTCTGGTTCTGTATTGAAGGAGAGAACTAATTCGATGATGATGATCTATCTCCAAAAAAATAAAAATAGAAAGGACTTTGAAAAGCGCCAACACATATAGCAATAGGGCTACTAAAATCCCTTTAAAAAACACAAGCTTTTGCCTTAGAGAGAGAAAGACTGTCCTCTTTTTATCTCTTGAGAAGGAAGGTGACGAACTATCGATGGTCACAACGATTACAAAAGCCAGAAGAATTGATACTTTGGAGCAGGGAAAAAACCATCGAATATACATACATATGCGAAACGAATTATTTTTATTGAAAATTGGTCTATATATCGACTCAAAACATAGATGAGAATACACGCCATGTCAAACAGAAGAGACATGTAATAAAAACAGGCGAGCCACTTTAAAAGAGACTGACTCACTACCCTGTTATTGCCCTATATTTTATCGGAGTTTTTACTTCCTCAGATTAAGAAAAAAAAAGAAAGAAAAACCAGCAGCTCACTCATACTACTAAACTACAACCATGAGAGATGAAACAAAAATCTGCGCCCAAATATGCATACATACATATGTATGCTCATGTAATGATCATATGAGGCCGCAAAGACATGACAAGAAAACAGCTCTCAGTATAGATCAGAACATTAACATTCTTTCTCTTATGCAGCTGTTTCATCAATCATGGGCGTAGTTATTATTATGTTCATGTAGTAATGAACAATCCGCCCTCAGATGCCGAAATCTCTTCGCAAACCTTGGAAGTTTCAGAAGCTGGCTGGTCGAGCTTGTCCATCTCTTCATCGATTTCGATCACCTTTAAGCGGCAATTATCGCTACAAAATGCCTTCTCGCCTCTGCAATATTTACGTGTAATAATCAAGAAAAAATGAATCATCGTACCAAGTCAACAAGAAACAAGATAAGATTACTAACCTATACATGTAAATATCTTCACCGTCGAGTTTCTTCTGACAAGAGTAACAGTATTTCAAGAAATCTTCAGGGTCATAAGATGCAAATGCAGCAGCAGCTTCATCTTTCTTCACCAGATCTGTTAACTTGTTACCGTTACACTCCAAGACACAATCGGCAAAAATATGAGTGACTTTCGGGTTAGGCCCATGAGTTATAACGCGAGTATAGTCCTCAGAATTCTCTATGTCGCTAGCTGAGATAGAATCGACGATCACTGATGTGCTTTTAATGGTCGTAGGACTTGAACTGCACTTCATGGGCTCTGAAGTTGTTGCCTTAGTCTCGGGAATGAGATTTGAAGACCCGAACCTCGTTTTACGGCTACGAAGATTGGCAAAGTGGGACGCACGTTCGCCAAAATCTAACGAACGGGACCCACGTTCGCCAGAATCTAACGAACGGGATCGGAGATTCTCATCCCCGATTTCAAACACAACAGCAGAAGGGTTGTTTGGGACAGTGACAGTGTTTGACCGAGCAACTGAAAAAGCAGTGATATGCTTGGGCAGAGAGTTAGGGGCCAGAACAGAACTAAAATGGCTGGCCAAATTTGAACTTCTAACACTCATTTTCGGTCCAAAGACTATATTTTTATTAGCAGATGTGACGGGGCTGAGCTTGTCTGATGCCTTCGCTGGGTCATCGAGGGAATCTATGATGCTTAGTCCTACTTTGCTACGATCCCAACTCTTCTTTTGCTCCTCGTTCAGTATTTTCGGGCACCTAAAGGGATTTCCAAAACTTGAAAATATTCTAAAATCTAAAGGCGAAGTAGGGCTTCGAACCGAATAACAATCCCCACTCCATGGATTGAACCCCACGAACAAGCCAGGCACGTTGAGAAATGAGTTGCTCTTAGGCTTTTGAATCGAGACATCAGATTTAGTGTACGATTCAGATATTGGATCGTGACTCAAGCTACTCGCTTGCTGATCTTTCTGGGGAGATCTGCTTCTCTTCATCAGTAACATCCCGAAAGTTGGCCTTTTAGGTACTACACCAACGAATTATACAGCCTGGGTAATGAACAAGAGAGAAAAGTATGAGAAAAGTAAGAGCTCCCTTACATATAGCTATAGTTTTCAGATACATTGTTGAACAGACACATTTAAGGGAAACTGAAACTTACAACAATAGCAGCACTTGCTCAAAAGACTGAATGAATGTTTTAGTCCAAAACCATCAGCGGATATTGATAAAAACCACAGCTTTTGATTAAGAAATAAATCAACAGTCAGGCACTCAAGTTGCCGAGAATAAAACTCAATGAAGATTGTTTACAATCGGCAGGAATGATAATTGGAAAAACAATCTTTTTACCATGTCAACGCGAAATCAAATTCAGTAGGGATGAGTCAAACACTCAAATGTTGAGATATGTAACATAATGGCAAATGAATCTATGGATGTTCAATATAGAAACAAAAGGCATATATCTTAATAAATCTATTTTAACATCCCAGATCTACAATAAAAAAATACACTGATCAAGATCTTATAAGAAAAAGATTTCAGATAAACCCTTCCAAGTCTTGGCTACTAAAATAATCTTGAAATATGCCTCATCGCCCATAAACCATCCAAGAAACAACAACCCAAATTGGAAAAAAAAAAAAAAAGATCCAACGAAACCCCCTGAAAAATTAGAACTTGACAGGATATCGCAGCTACCGAAAAGCCAGGAGAAAAGAAAAACAGTTTTCTGTAACAATCGATAACGTCATTTACATTTCAACAATTACTTGTATCTCATCATATGTTCTTGCGTACGCAACGAAAAGAACAGGATATTAAAAAATTAATAAAAAAAAATCGCACCTTTTTTTCTCTCCTCAAGAAACTTGTGTGCAACAATGGGGCTTGAGTGAGAAGAGAAATAAAGCCAAATGCTGTGAAGGAGAAAATGTGACCCCTCTCCTGTCTTTATCTCTGTGTGTATGTGTGTGTGAGCCTTGTGTCGTACACCTCCCTCTCTCTCTCTCTCTCTCTCTCTCTCTCTCTCTCTCTCTCTCTCTCTCTCTCTCGTGCATCAAAATCAGAGAAACAGTGAGCTTCCCATGTACTCTTCTCTCTCTCTATCTCTCTCTCTTTCTTTATGTATTTGCTGCTACTCTGAAATGTATACAAATGGCATTGGGTATTTTGGATCAGTGGCCCATCTGCGCTTGTAATGTATACATTGCTATGTGTAGTGGTGTACGGGCAGCTCGATTTACACTACAAACTGTGTATTTACCTCTACTTCTTTACCAAATACAACTTCTTTATTTATCGTTTTACTTTCCATTGAAGAAAACAATTTTTTAAGATATATGTGCTTATCTTATTGATTTCCAAGTTCTGTGCTTTTGTTGACAATGATTCAGCAAAACTATTGTTTTGTCTAAGCAACATATAGTTTATCGTATATTACGACTATAAATATCGAGTATCAAAGTTACTTATATTCCCATTTTATGATTCATGTAATATAAATGCGTTTATATGGCGAGGCGAGTCATCGTGTAAGTCAATACAGAGATACAATCATTTAATTGTTGACTTCCCGATATGATTAGGCATAATGTACAATAAAAGAGATCTTCAATTGACCAAAAAATAAAGTTACTTAACATTATATAATATATACTTAATTACGACATCGGTAATTTGCGATATCTTGGAAATATTAATAGTCATGTTATGATTTTTTGGGTTTACAGTTCGTTTCTTCATGTGAGCAACTCACCGATATTCTAGTTTATGATATGCTATCGTTTATAAACACGTTTGAAAAGAACACGTTTCAATTATTTACGAATTATTTTCGCATCTACAGAATATAAATTAAGAAAACACATGGAAGTGTCTTATACACGTGCGTGTGTATAGTTTATAATCGTCGTATGTATATGTCTGTATGTGTATAATGTATGTGTATGATTGCCTTACAAAAAAATAAGTGGAGTATCAATTTCAAACATCTAATATATTTCTATACGTTATACTATTTTATAAAATTAAATCTACGACCATTCATCACAAAACGACAAAATAAAGGGCTACTCGGGGTCGGGGCCCATTTTATGTGCTTTTTGATTTATTTAATATTTAATATGTACATAGGAAATTCCCAGCTTACTTATATTTTACAACAAATCCTTTTCCTTTTTATTTACTCCTATTTTCTCTTTTACGCCTTTTTCTTAATATCATCATGGGTTTCAAAACAACCTTCGGTGAAATGATTTTGTCAAGATAAAAAAAACAAATAAAAAGTAATAATAAAACTAAAGGGAAATAGTATCGTGCCTTGCTTAAATGCTAGGAAAAAAATTATAATTTTGAAAACTTCCACTTATAAAGTAAACGATAATAATACCTACGATATTGATGAAATGGGCCGATGTAGAAGTAACTCGCCGCGTAATTTTCCTTTACCCCTACACACCGACAACTAACGGCGATGTTAGCGTGCCGTTAAACGCAAGGGTGACCATCGTTTTCATTTTCCTAAGCTGGCGTTACGTGGGTTAGAGTTAAGAAAGAGTAACTTAACCATAGTTAACGAACCATGGTCGATGACCTAACCGTGTACTAACTATCATCATCATTGCAATGCAACCCCCTTTTACTTTTAGGTACTGCACTGAATTTTGTCGTCGTCTTTATTTTCTCCTCAATGAGTTCTTCTCTTTTATTTTTATGTATATATGTAAGTAAATAAATAACAGAAATGAGGAATAAACAATGAAAACCAAACTGTAGAGGACAAGTGTTATATAGAGAAATGTGAATTATTTGAATATCAAATTGCCAGTTAGTAGTGGAAGAGGAGGAAATCCAATGGCGTATTGGATTTTAGTATATAGAAATATTCAAATATCTGAATAGTTCTCTCCCACTGTGACAGACGGACAACACGTACACTGACACTTAATTATTTTATCAAAGACCACGTTTGGTTTGGTTGGTCCATCAAAAAACTTTTATTCATTATTCATTTCGATACTAAATGAAATCTCAGCACAAGTAACGAAATATTCCATTTTGTGTGGGAGTATATTGTATTTCATTCTCCTCAGTTTTCGAGCTTACGGCCCAAGTGTAGATTATTAGTTGGGCAAATCAGCCCATATATTTCTCCTTCAGCTTCGTTTTACTAAAGATACACTCTTTCTGACTTTTTACGCAAGGTGAATCTATTGAAAAGATACCCAATTGTGTAAGAAATTTGCAAGTCAGTACCCATATCATGAAGTTTTTTATATAAGTACACGTTCGACTGTACGTATCATTTTCCGGTCTTGACGTACCTTTTTATATGTATATCGCATACCATGTCACACCTTTTTATGGTACCCATATATAGTACCTACATACGTTCCACACGGTACCTTGCGGCTGACTATATAATGATACCATTTACTAGCTGTATTACGTACCACAATACGTTTCGCTATGGTACCTAATGTGTGATATGATGTACCTTGCGGCGGGCAGGTACCATTATGCAAAATTTATTCTGACAGGTAGATAGATGCATACAAAAAAATACTGACAGGGTACTCACTTGCTAATTTTTTATATTAATGGATTTTTTTTATGTAAAATCCCCTATAGGTAATTACTAATAACAATAAAAGTAATTATAAGAGGGAAAGTGACAACAACAATAGCTGATAAATCACATCGATCCTCCGAAAAAAAAAACCTTTGCTTGGTTATTCCTACAGCTGAATTTTGAACATTATTTTCCTTACCCATATTTAAGTTTAGTGCAAAGCTAGTGAAAAGCTACCCTTTTCTTCATAATATGAAAAGACTATTAATTAAATTGTTTGATTAATTAATAATTATATATATGTATATATATATATATATAAAGGTATGGTGTTGTAATGCTTCTACGCTTTCGCAAAACCGTCAATTCATCTGCAAGTATTTTATTTGTTTATATAAAGTGACAAAAGGCGCACTTGAATTTCTTAGAGCTTTGTCACGCCATTAAATAAATACTGACCTTTTTGTAATTTTTATATTATTTCCAAGCAATAGAAGAAATACTCGTGCTATCAAACAAAATATGAAGACGATGCTTTTCTTTGCTTTGAGTGTCTACATTCCTTTTTCTTTTTCAAAATTTCCTTTTTTTTTTGCTTTCAAATTAATTTCAATTGCTTCATTTACAAGTAGGCATGAGAATATTTGTGTGGGTTGACTTTTTTTCTTTTTCGCATTTTTGTGAGGTGTAAGTACATTGTAGCATAGCATTATTACTACTAATATCCAACAAGGTAGGATAGTTAGGTCGTCCTTTTTATATGTCATTTATCGAGTAAGAATATTGCTTTGATTATTTTTTAGTTACTTAGAGTATGTCTATATCAAACTTTTATGTGATCATCTACTCCACTAATTAAAAATTAATGGGGTAGCTATATGTTTGTTAGTTTTCGAGATCAAGTAACGATGATCATGCTTTGCTATAGACGGAAAAATAATTAACGATATTAAAATATGAAGCATAAGCTCCCAAAAAGTACTTTTTTGATTCATCATAAAAAAAAAAGGGTATATTAAAATCAGGCCCCAAAAATGTTTGAAAATAGGTTTCAGGGCCTGTCAGAAAAATTTTTAGTTTAAAGGACCCAACGTTTCATAAAATTTAGAGATAAGGACCTAATAAATTGCACAAGTATTATAAAGTGTATATGAACAATTATCGGATGATCCTTTTGTTATTTCAGAGCAATGAAGTGCTACTGCATAACAATAAAGTATTACAGCAGAACACTGAACAAATCGGGTCCTTGAAACTAATTTTTTTTATGACAGGGCCTGAATGCTAAATTCATGCCCTGACAGGGGCATGAACGAAAATTGACCCTAAATAAAACCTTCCTACTCATGTCTTGTCAACAAAAATCAAGAGAATCATACAAAACAAAGGAGTTGAAATATAGAATTACCAAGAGCATTTATAACGGGAAGAGGAAAGGGTTAAATTCAATGGATATCAATGAACTGAATGCATCAGTTGCAAGCATTAGTATTAAATAATATAAATTTGGAGCATTTATCAATGATGTGGCATTATTAAATTGAGCATCTTTATTCTTTTAAAGTACAAAAGCTTGAGAACGAAGCTTCAATTATCTTAACGTCCCATATTTCCACGTATATATAGTAACGAATTTGTTAATTTATCATGCTTTTATACTCCGAAATTAAGTTACAATAATAGTCATTTAGTGGCATTTAAAACAATCATATGGTACGAATATAAATCGAATAAAATGGTCAGCCCAAATAAGTCCAAGCCTTGGACTGATTGCGCATGCATTTGCTGAGAATCATTTAGGTACTAATTACTGCAATAGAAGTGATTATAGGTAATTATGCATGTTTATTATTACATTTGCTAACTAAGGGTCATAGTTTAACGTTATTACCTTTGACGGTGATTCTCTTGGTTCTTTCTTGGCAGCTTGGCACACTGTATCATCTAATTATAAGCCAAACATAGTCGAGACAAGAACTAGGGTTCGCAGAGTTTCCATATACGAAATTGTAACACGATCTTTGTTTATGTTAGTAATACATTCACATGTAAAGAATAATCAAAATATATAAAAGGAACTGAATAGAATTAAAAAATGAAAAATCATCAAAGCAAATGGGAAACCACATGTAAAGGCAAACAACAAACAACAGTGGGGCAGAAGATAATATTTTGTCTTTTCTATTCGTTCGATGAAGATTTTTTACAATAATTTATTTTGCTCATAAATATGCTACTTCAACTTCGCGCGATATAATAACCATATCAACATCATGCTTATTATCTTACTTCAAAATCACCAAGATAATTTATGCAATAAATCGATTAATAAGTGGGTTGCACAAATAAGCTATTATATATATATATATATATATATAATTATATTGTACGGGTTGAATGAATAAAGCTTGATAAGTATAAAACACTAGTAAAGTAGTTGGTTATAAAATTTTAAGTACCTTATTAGTTGTCTTTGGTAAATTTTAAAATGAGAAATTTTTGTTCAGTCCCCTGTCAGGGTATGAAATTTTAGTTCAGGCTCTGTCAGAAAAAATTAGTTTTAAGGATCCGATTATTCAGTAAAAATTTATTGGTTTGCAGTAACAATTCACTGTTCCGCAGTAACAGTTCATTGTTCTGAAAATAACAGAAAACGACCATTTGATAACAATTCATATACTTTTATAACAGTTGTATAATTTAGGTCCTTATCTTTAAATGTACGAAA
This sequence comes from Craterostigma plantagineum, assembly GCA_027422505.1. Taxonomy (NCBI): domain Eukaryota; kingdom Viridiplantae; phylum Streptophyta; class Magnoliopsida; order Lamiales; family Linderniaceae; genus Craterostigma; species Craterostigma plantagineum. Next base: position 145,886 of record JAPQWV010000905.1, read on the forward strand.
ATTGGGTCATTTAAACTAATTTTTTTCTTAAAGGTCCTGAAAACTATTTTTAACCACTTTTGGGCCCTGAATTTTAATATACCCATTTTAAAATTGCTTACAAAGTACTCCTAGCATTAAGCCTATACTCTAGATCTCCCTAGCTAGCCTAGATTCTCCTGACCTAGTTAGTTCCCAATATAGAGGAACTGTCAAATTTACTATACATAGTAATAATAACTATTTTTTATTTTATCGTGATTGTTTTGTTCCTTCAAATAGTAAGTAAACTTCTTTTAATTTTCTTGAGTTTAGGTTGATGTAATGTAATAATATGATCTCTTACATCATAGTAGACAAAGTATAAAGGCAATCTTGTGCTAGAGAAGCGTATCACGCCGAGAGAGCTAGCTCGGACAATACTATATAATTGGAATAAAACTAACATTATGAACACATATTGAGATGGAAGCTGCTTTCTTAAATAAGAATATCCAATAGCCCATTTTACATTATACCTATCATCATCCAGTAAGTTAAAGATAGTCACCAATATGATTAATGATATAACTTTATATAATGCTCAATATATAAAAAGAAAAGAAAACAATACATATATTATTATTGGTGATACGAAAAATGATTCGGGGCGAGCGCGAGCCTACCCAATAATCGAGAGAACATCTCATTATTAGGCCTTCCTCAATGCAAGGTTTTTTGATGAGGTGGACAAAGGAAAAAACCTATGGTTATAGGTTTTTACCATTGGGAAGGGTGATAGGTTTTTTGTTGGGTTTAGTAGAATAAACCTAGGTTTTTTGCTTTTGTGTAAGCTTTTTCTTTTTTAATTACTTTATTTCCTTTTTATCCTCATCTATTAATATTTATATATTAATATATATTTATTTTTACTAATAAATTTTAATGTGTTAAAATTTTTTATTTATTTTGTATTTAAAAGTAAAATTTTATTATGTAATGAATATTTATAAATTTTTTCTTAAATTTAACAAATTAAATAATATGACATACAATTATTTATAAATTATTTTACAAAATTGGATAAATATAATTGATAAATTACATAAAATTAAATGAAATTTGGGTCCCCAAAAAACCTCATTTTTTGGGTTTATGGTTAGGGAGGAGTTTTATTTTGAAGGTATAGGTTTTTTACTTTTGAGGTGGTGCTGATGTGGCGCGCAAAAAACCTGCTTTTTTAGTATATGCATTGAGGAATGCCTTAGTTGCAAAAGATGTGTCAGCAAACAATTTATAAATTGGTTTTTTTATGTCAAGAACAAACAGAACAGTTTCCACAACTTAAATCAAATTGGATTGGAACAATGGGTTAAATAGATATATAAGTACATTCTAGTTGAAATTCTTTTGTTTCTTTACTAGATTATTTAACTATTTGACCCATGGGGTTCGGTAAAGACCATTAGTGGAAGAACTAGTGATCTTTTAAATAGCCACATTCATATATATAAAAATGTTGATGCCAAATGCTTTATAGCTTAGGTGTAGTGAGGTTGTGATAATATTCCACTCATAGAGAATGGCCTTGATTGCAAAATTTTATCAAATAATAATTAAAAAAAAAATCTAACCGATGTTGGATGTACGAATTAGTATGAACTGTTAATATATGTATATGTTTATATATAAGGAGAAATTTCAAACCCGACCACATGACATCCCACTAGGAAATGTAGTTAACTAATAATCACCAACAATCTGTCTCATTCTCAACATTAAGATGTGAACTGATATGATATGATAGCATACGACGTTGATACTCTCATATTTATTTAAAATTACAATCAATATAAAAGACCATTCTTTTTAGTTCTATCGCTTTCCCTAATCTCACCGCACACAGCCTATAAATATGCCCCACTTGCAGCATCGATCACAAGCAGAGAGCTGTAACTCACACATTATAAATTGAAGCTGAAAATATACCCAATTCATCTATCTCTACATAGATATTTTATTACATATCTACGTCTACCTCTTCAATCCTCAAGCCGATCCAGCCTCGAGTTATTATTTCTTACAACAATCGATCTCCTATTTCATTTCCAAAACAACAACGTTTATATTTAGAAAACCCTTGAATATCGCACGAGTGGATAAGATAAGCAAAAGCTCAGTTAGTTAAGTTAGTTTATCCAATTCTCACTCCGATCCTCTAGCTCTTTCAACGGATCGTCAAGTCCCTTGAGATCATCATTTATGTATATTAAGACAGATGATCACTTCTATCCCTAATATCATATCACCATATCTCCCTTGCCCTCAAACACCACATGTTTGCCCGACTTCCATTCATTTGCATTATTTTGATTGAGAAATTGAATCTTTTTTTCAAGAACACACACACACAAACACACACGCTCCTTCGCTCGCTATACAATTTCATCACACTTGGTACGTATAGGATTAACTAACTATGACGACGACGATGGGCGATGATCATGTGAAGCTGCAGCGTTTGAGAGAGATACAAGGAAAGATGTCCCACGACCCATACAACAATAACCCATTGAGTTTCATAACCAGTAGTACTTCATCACCATCCTTGTCGTCGGGCCGATGCGTGTGGGTCCCAGGCCCGATCATAATAGGAGGCGGCCCGTCGGGCTTAGCAGTGTCTGCTTGCTTGAAATGCAAAGGAATACCTTCTCTGATAATCGAAAGATCGAACTGCATAGCCTCTCTCTGGCAGCAGAAGACCTACGACAGGCTAAAACTCCACTTGCCCAAGCAGTTCTGCGAGCTGCCATTTATGCCCTTCCCAAGAGATTTTCCGACATACCCCACGAAGCAGCAGTTCGTAAGGTACCTAATCGACTACGCAAAGAGATTCGACATAAACCCAGTGTTCAATCAGAGGGTTGTGAGCGCCGAGTTTGACCACGGTTTGGGGCTGTGGAGAGTGAGGGTTACTGATGACGGCGAGTCTAATAATTTGGGGTCGTCGTCGTGTGGTGAGGTGGAGTACCTCAGTCGGTGGATTGTGGCGGCGACGGGGGAGAATGCGGAGGCTGTTTTGCCGGAGATTGAAGGGCTGTGTGGGTTCGAAGGGGAGGTTATGCACACGTGTCGGTATAAGAGTGGTTCGGCGTATAAAGGGAAGAGAGTGCTTGTCGTTGGTTCGGGAAATTCTGGCATGGAAGTCTCTTTGGATCTCTGCAATCATCAAGCCAAGCCCTTTCTTGTCGTTAAAGACGCGGTAATTAAATTACAATTATTATTCTTTTTAGCTCTTGATTTTTCCTTTTAAAAAAATATTTATATATAATCGGGAACAGAAGAACTAATATGGTGTTCCGTTTTGTCGCTTTTCGGAAAGAGAAGAGAAGGGTTTGTCTTTCTTCTGCTGTCCTGAAAACCCTAATAAATTAATTGCTGCTGCTTTTATTTCATTATTAAATGAACGAACCATGTTCAAAGTACATATGGCTACGAAGTTATAGGACTACTAGTATAGGTTAAGGTATAGTTGAAAGATCATATCTTATATTGTTTCTTTATTTAGTGATGATCGCTTATTGTTTTTGCTTTTCTTTTCTCGATTGCCTTAAAGATTTAGGTAAATCACACTAATAAGTTGGTTTAATATTACACACACAGGTGCACTTATTACCACGAGACATGTTGGGAACATCAACCTTTGGATTATCCATGTGGTTGCTCAAATGGTTTCCAATTCGCACGGTGGATTGGTTCTTGTTAGCCGTCGCGCGTGTGATGCTTGGCGACACGCGCCGCTTGGGGCTAAAACGGCCTAAAGTCGGTCCGCTCGAGCTGAAAAGTATCGCCGGTAAAACCCCAGTCTTGGACATAGGAACTCTCGACAAGATTAAAAGTGGACACATTCAGGTAATATTAATTACACATAATTATTTACTTGAGCATTGCTTTTTGGTCTTAGCTATGTATTAGTACAGGTACAGCTATATATATATATATATATCATATATTCGTGTTTCCATAAGTGGCTTTAGAAAAATAGCTATAAATCAAATCACTTTTTAAAGGTTAAGAACCATATGTGCTGTGTGTGTGCATGATAGGCAGCAGCTGTGTGTAATTAATTACATATGATCATCTGCATGTCGGACCCACTCATTTTTCAGTAAGTTCGTTACTGAAATATAATTTAATTGCAGGTATATCCTGGGATTAGGAGAGTAAGGCATAGATCATCAGTGGTTGAGTTTGTCGATGGAAGAACGGAAACATTCGATGCAATAATTCTAGCAACTGGTTACAAAAGCAACGTACCATGTTGGCTAAAGGTAACCTTTTAACAAAGTTCTTCACTCACCAAGTTAATGCCATGTATGTGTGAAAAGACATGTTTGGTAGGTCAGAATTAATTCATCTATGGTCGCCGTTTCAAACAGGAAAATGAGATGTTTTCGAATGAAAATGGCCTCCCAAAACAGCCCTTTCCAAATGGGTGGAAAGGGCAAAAAGGTCTTTACGCGGTGGGGTTCACCAAACGGGGCCTTCTTGGATCATCCATGGATGCTAGGAATATAGCACAAGACATTGAAAGTTGTTGGAACGCACAAGCAATACATCACATGATTCAATGCAAAGCTCTGTACAATCTCTAGCAAATATATTATCTTAACATATACTTTCAGCCGAAAAAAGAAAAAAAAAAGATGATATTCAAAATTTTAATTCGAATGTGTTGGCTTTGCAACGAACAAGAGAATGGAGAAGAGCCCCAAGAATTTCGAATGATGAGAAAACCCTATATTTGTTTGTGGGGCAATCCTGTAAACTGTAAACTCACAATCTTCTGTAGCGTTTAGGTTGTTCTTGACTTGTTTAGGTCTCAGCTTATATTAGAATTCTTGATTGCATCATATTAGGGCGATATTGAATTTGTATGTGTGACATTTTGTATTGGTTGTACATATATGTATATTTTCTAAAATAAAGTTCCTTGTGTGTGTGATATCGTAGACATGTTGGAATATGTTGGACTTGGGTTGGGTGACAAATCACACCAAAGTTTGTATCACAGAACATTAATAGCAAATTTTGTGACCATTATCGTATAATTGCAATCACGAATAGTAGATTCATAGGACCAGGAATGTCACATCCACCAAATGAAATTGTGCCCAGGATTTCTCATTTAAAATATTACACGCTCAAAAGAAGTTTGTGACATTTGCGTTTTAATCATCCCAGAAATATATGTGGTTGGTCCCATTTTTTTTCCTGGAGTTATTAATGTTGGAAATAAATTATATAAATTTAAAAAGTAACGCACTCCATTCAAGTTAACCTTTTAGGAATTTTGGTAACTTACAATTAGTCCCTCATTCAATGTATGATCCCGTTATTACAACATAAACGTTGTTCAAGAATTTCTTAGGGGAGAAATTATATGTGTGTGTATATATATATATATATATATATATATATATATCTATTCCTAATCAGTATGTCTGTCTAGAGCCAAACCAGACAAGAGAATTAGACTAAACCTCCACATAGAATAAGAGCAACTCCAATGGAGCTGCAAATCCCAAAAATTGGGGTAAAATTACTCCAATGGATACCAAAAAACCTAACCCAAAATGGGATTTATTATTTTTGTCACCTAAAAAAACGCATGTTTGCGTTTGTGTTCAGTTATTATGCGATCAAACGTTTTAATTTACTTTGAAGTCCTCAATTTCACCTTTTTGTTAGAAAAAAGCTGAAATTATCAGAAAAGAAAGAAAAGTAATAAAAGCCTACTTCCCAGTTTCGATGGATCTGTCAACAGCCTACTACATGCTATATTGTAATATAAAGTATCAGAAAAGGAAAGTAGAGTAATAAAAGCATTGGTATGTCCCATTGAAATTGTCAGTTTGCTGAAAAAATCATTTATGTATCTGTCTAGAGAAAACGCAATAATAAAAATAAAAAAATGCATACGTGTGTGCGTGTGTTTTTAGCCGTTTTTAATTGTAATATTTCATGTTTTTCATAAACATTAGTGGATGTTTTTTATAAGTATAAATATGTGGGTAGTATTAAAATTTGTAAAAATTGGTGTGGAAGTGAATATTACAAAATAGTCTATTGAGTTTGAGAATGAGTTGATCGGTTGGAGAAGAATTACTGCATTTTGAGTTTGAGAATGCGTTTGAGGTTGAGAATGCGTTTATCGGTTGGAGATGGTCTAAGAAAAAAGAAATAAGATTATGATAAATCGTAATCACACAAGTGCTCCCCCAGTACAGACGCATATCCTATCAATGGAATGAAGTTTGAAAAACTTGAAGCACAATAAATTACCTTATTTGATCAAACATAATCGTTCTAGCTACTAGGCAAGTATATTAGATGGATCGAGATCATGACTAGTAATTCAACAAAATAATTCTCATACGAAATGATGATGATTATTACACTACACACGACATATACACAACTTAAATCGCACTCCATCTCTAAACATGCGATGCTTTTAATTAATTACTTATATAAATAGGACGCCTATTCATAAACAAAAGGACACAAGAATATATTATAAATATATATAGTGCATGATGGTCGAATTGACCGATGAAGGAAAGGAATATATTTCCTGGTCGAATCGAATCAAAATATTACTACAATAATGTCCCACAAAATTTCCAGTATCTTTGGGGGTGTGGTGCAGCGCATAATATGATCGATCGCTTTAATCATCATCTTCTCTCTTTCTAACATGCATGAAAAGATCAATAGAGCACAGGCATTCGAGCAAGCGCGCGCGTGTATATTGTGAAAACGACGACTCAACGTCATCGATTTCTCTCCATCACGTCCATGTACATCTACATACGTGAGATTGAATCAAAAGAAGGGACCGCTCATTCTTCTTTTTAGTTTCCCTTTCTTCTTTTCCTTTTTGAAGTTTTTCAATCTTTAATTATTGCTGGAGGCTCAGTAGCTCCACTTGCCTACCTAGATTCTTTAAGTGCGAAACATACAAGCATGCAATGCAGTAGAGAGAGAGAGAGAGAGTACATGTTAGAATCTAAGATATGTACTCTCTCGCTCAATCTAACAGTTAGATCGAGTGTCAGTATTCAGTATTTACTAGACTGAGTAGGAGATGAAGAATGGATCTTTGCTCTGACTTCATATACCGTCATTATTATTGAACTTTTTTGTCCATTTGATTTGAGTTCTCTTGCGAATCTTTCAAGTTGTACTGCACATATTGATATCAGAAATATTGGAATCTTAGAGTATCACTGACTAAGAAGAGATTTTAAAAAATTATCGTGGAGTAGCTAATTATTTTATATACCATTTTTGTTCAAGTGTCACAAACTATATAAATCGGAGTCGAGGAACGAACACAAAGTTCCACCTTCGTTGAAGGTGTTTAGCGAAGGGAACTAAAAAGATTTAGGAAAAGCTTATATCGGCACGCAAAGAAAGGGGAAAGGTGACAATACCAATTGCCCCAATAAAATATTGATGTGATTTCTTTTATAAGCCTTTGATAAGGATTACTCGTGTACATAATAATAGCTCAAGAACGTCATTGGAAGTTGTCCACCGAAATACTGAATAAGAAAACTACAAAACCTTAAACAACCTTAAAATCTTTTACAACCAAAACAAATAATCAGCTCACAAATTGCTCAATCCCTCTTGGCTAGTTTTCATAAAGTATATCAAAACCACTGAATAATTTCAAGTGATGCTGCATAAAGGAAAATCATAAATTAGGTAATACAATCATGATATTCGAATTTGATTACCAGACATAATGTTCAACTTCAATCAAAATGCAAAACCTTTGATCTTGCTTATGGTTCCAGCTTTATCTGGTCAACATTGGCCAAAATCCCTTCAAGCTGAATAACAAACAAAAAAGAAATGAAATGTTATAATGAAACTAGGTGATGCCAGAAACATCTATTCATTCTAATATTTACCTTCACAATTTGGCGCATAAAATAATCTCCGTAGTTTTTAGATGACTTGGATTCAACAACATGAACCATGTCCTGAGAAATGGAAAAATTAGAGCTGTTTGTTGATCTTACAATTACATGGCATAAATGCGGATCTCATGAAACTTACATCATCAAGGTAGAAATCCAAATCAGCATTTGATGTTATCTTCCCATCAGAATCTACAGCATGTGTCTTGTGCTTGTAAGTCATCAAGATTGTTCTGTTAGCCAATTGCAAACGCCTATTAATTGGGTTTGTGCTACGGACAAAAAAACAAGCAAACAAGCACAGGTGACTGACCTTAAGGTAGGTTCATCCACTTCCAAGTAAGTTGCAAGTTTGCCGAGGGAGATTGTAGAATACACCTTTAAGAAGGTTCTGATCCCAGATAACAGTTGCTGCTGTCTCACTTCGTAAATAAACAACTTCAATTGTAGCCTATATGCATCCTGATGCATTTCATTCACTTGTCAATATAATGCTAAAATGCATTATGAAATTTGGTAAAGATGACAATTCCCAATAATTTGCAGGCATGAGTACACACACATACAATAATGCAAGGAACAACAGCAGTATCCAAAATATCCACATGAAAGATTATATTACCTGGTTGTAGTTTACAAGAGGCTCCTCATAACTTGGGGCAGAAGGTGTGATAAATTTTGGGCATGCATAAGAGAAGAGCTCATCATAAAGAGCAAATGCCTCATCATCCTGACTCTGCATCCTCAACATTTTCTCACCATACTTTTCCCTCAAGTGGACATTCACTGTCTCCTCAACAAGCTTCACCAGGGGACAAAGAGAAAGGCTTATGGCAAGCAAAGCATACATCTGCTCGTTCTTTTTTAATATCTGCTCGTACTGAGGAGATTTTTGGTGATACTGCTTCGTCTTGTAGATATATAGGAGAATTTTATTGAATTCGCGAATTGCATCCACATATCTGTATAAGCATGGTAAGGAATGCATTAGAGTAGACTCGTATGCCAAATGTCTCCCCCACATATCTAAAGTAAATCATCGAAGAGTATTCATGAGCATTTTCTATCTCGAGATCAGTGTTATCAATGGCGTATGGCGGGACATGGCGGAAAGCCAAAATCCCGCCATATATCCATGGCGTGGCGGGAATATGGCGGGTTATGGCGGGTTATGGCGGATTATGGCGGATAGCGGATATGCAAAAATCCGCCACGCCATTCCGCCATGGCGGCGCCATGGCGGATTTTTAACAACACTGGACTCAAGATCAATAAGCATCTTGAAAAACCTAACTACAACGATTGAACTCCTACCTTCTCAGCATAAGATTTGCAAATCCATAATGATAGATCGTTGCTATGTGGCTTCCTATAACACTTGTATACACCCCTTGTTGGCTTATATCAATTGGTTGCAAGCACTTCAGGCCAGTGTGATAGTCACCCAACAAACAGTGTACTCTGAGCAGGCCTATCATGCTGAAATAACCCAACGCCTTCAAGACATTACTTCCACCGCTATAATCATATCCATCAGTAGCAGTAAACCGTTCGAGACCTTCCTTTTCCCGTTCAAGGATTTGAATGATTGTAGACTTCTCTACTAATGCTTGCAAAAAATTGAGGACACCATACACATTCCATGCCTGATTAACAAAAAAAATACCCACGTATCATCACCGCATTGCATTAATTCATAATCAGTCACAATAGAGTAGAGGCACACAACATCACATTTTACACTTAAAACTACTTTCATAAGTAGTTATATGAGATGTACCTGATCATACTGTTGCAGGAGTGCAATCTCTTGCTCGGTCTTATTCTTCATCTTGGCACGATACTGGCAGAAAGACTGAAACTGGTAGACAAACTCATCCACCATGTCCCACAGCCACTGATTTGGAAGTTGCATATTTACGACCCCGTGCAACACAACCTACAGCCATGAGAAAGAAATCTTACTCTTGGTATTTCTAAACACGTCATGCTACCTATTTGATTAAAATTTTCCACTATTCCACTTGCTACGATCCACTTCCACAAACAATTCTTACAAGCATAAATTTTTCATCCCCTTACTAATATTTATGAATAATAATAACATTGTGGCGAAAATAAAGTTTTCCCAAGTGTTTATAAGAACAACAGAGCAACAATTTCTTCAAAAGACACTCAATTTCTATTGAATTTTTGTATTAGAACAACAGTCAGATGAGCTAGAATCGCTAGAATCAGAATGCTGCCTGATACATAGTCACTCACGTAAACAAAAGTACTCCAACTTAAGCATTCCACAATTAGCAGCACAAAAAAAAAGTAAAAGCCAAGCAAATGCCTCAAATTCACGATCTCTCCAACAAAACGTAAAAATCACAAATTAAAAGAAAAATAGCTGGACCTGAAAGAGATTGCAGTAATTGTCCCAGGAATCGATCCTCTGCTTCGGAGTAGGCGACATCCTCGCGTACAGATGCCTAAACCACATCTCTCGGTACAACAAGCAGAAGACGTGGTCGTTGTCGACGTACTGAGCCACAGCGTCGGCGGAGGGCCACGGAGTGTCCTTGAAGAGCCTGTCGCTGATGCTCTGGAAGGAAGACTCGTACATCTTGTGGATCTCGTACACGTTCTTGTCGCGAATGTGGCGGTACATGTGTGCGACGAACGATTTCACAGAATCAGGCACGTAGTTAGGATCGTAGGCCGACTCGTTTGGATAGGGTTGATCGGATTCGTACGTCGTTGCGCTCGCCATGCTGTCTGATGGTGTTTCTTGCTCGTCGTTCGGCGAAGGTGTGATTTTTTGCCCTAATGCTATTGTGAACAATGAATCTTAAAGGACTGCGTGCCTATGGCGGGCAGCTCGGATGTGGGCCTGGCTAATTCTTTCCTGACCCATTTTAGTGGGCCTAGCTAAAGGACATTAGGCTTTAATAAAGCCCATTAAAGAAATATTCGTTTGAGCTTCAGCGGCACCTGCGAGCTAGGGCTGAGCCTTGCTGGGGGTATATATAGAGAGAGAAGCAAAGCCATGTAATGTCATCGGCGTATATACACAACGACTACACTACAGCCACAAAGTAGCAGCTGCGGCCATGGCAGAACAGGTGATTCGATTCTGGAACGATGCTTTTTAGGTCTCTGTAGGCCTGGGTTTTTTTTTGTATTGAATTGATCTGTTTGTTACATGATTTTTCTTGCAGACTGAGAAGGCCTTTCTGAAACAGCCCAAGGTGTTCCTTTGGTATGCTCCATACATATACGTATTGCTTCAGCTGTGGCGTAATTGACATGGCTTTGTTTTATTTGGATTTAAGGCGTTGGATCTCTAGATGGGCACAAATTAGTTTTGGACGTAGCAACTTAGAGTGCACGATTTGAAATGCTGCCATTTTAGGTTGTAGTAACATGTTTGTTTCTTGCTTCGCACAGCTCGAAGAAGTCGGGAAAGGGTAAGGCACCGGGAAAAGGAGGAAATCGATACTGGAAGAGCATTGGATTGGGTTTTAAGACACCCCGTGAAGCCATCGAAGGTATGCTGCTCGTGATTTATTTCTTATAGAGATCTTAGTAGGTGCATTATGCCTATGGTATGGTAGTAACTTTGACATGTATAATTTATTATTTGAGAATACAACGGGCACTGGAGAATAATAACATTGCAAAAAAATGAAGCTCTATCTGATTACTATATGCTATAGTGAATTCATGAGCTGCTATCTTATAAATTTCCCTTTTTTTAAATGCTTAGATGGGTTGTTGTATTGAGTTTGTGCAGGCACATATATCGACAAGAAGTGCCCTTTCACGGGAATTGTCTCCATCAGGGGCCGTATTCTTGCGGGAACGTGCCACAGTGCAAAGATGGTGAGGACGATAATTGTTCGACGAAACTACCTCCATTGGGTCAAGAAGTATCAAAGGTAAGACATTTGCTTTGTATCATCAACATTGCGTGCTATCTCGGAACACATTGTGAGCTGTGTCTTGCGATCTTGTATAGATATGAGAAGAGGCATTCTAATACCCCTGCACATATATCCCCATGTTTCCGCGTGAAGGAGGGCGATCATGTTATCATTGGCCAGTGCAGGTTGGTACCTATTCTGTTCTCTATGTCTTTTATTTTGTGCTCATTGGATGTTTCGTGGTTGACCGCCGTTGATTTACTGCACAGGCCTTTGTCAAAAACTGTGAGGTTCAATGTTCTCAAGGTAATACCAGCTGGTTCTTCGGGTCGTGGGAAGAAGGCTTTTACAGGGATGTGATTTCGTTTTGAACTTGTGCTCTGTTATAGTAATTTATTTTCGTGCGTGCTCGATGTTATGCTATATTCTGTAGTACACTGCGTTTTTTGTTTTTTCTCTACCAGAAGTTCTATGCTTGGCTTCTATTATAACGATCGATCGCATCGCACATATGAAGAGTATAGGAGTCGGTACTTGGCTCTATTTCCATGTCAAATCACAGTTGGTTAATAACAAGTCGAACGCTCCAACAAAGCAAAATATCTTCTTTTTTTTTTATTTGACCCAAAATTCATATTTTAGTTAAAGGCAATATAATGATGAGCTCGTTGTCCTACGTTCTCTGTAGAACTATGTGCTTGTCTGATTGCCATTTGCCCTAATTCTCTGAGTGATTCCTCCAAAATGGATGGCTTCATCTCTCTCTCTCTCTCTCTCTCTCTTGCTTTCTTTCTAATGTTCTTTTCTGAACATGGAGAAAAAACTTGTCATGGAACTGTAATCCCATCATTGGACCACAATTCCAATTCAAGCTCTTTGTCTTTGTACTTCCATTAATCCATAGCTCTAAACAATTCTATTTCCCTTTCCCTAATAAAATAAATAAAGAGAACTCCATAACTGGTCAAAAGTTTCACAAAGGCCCTTTCTTTCTTTTCAAAGCCATAAAGCTTCTTTTAATTCGTCAATCGATATCTGAATCTACTAACTAACTGCATCGATGTAATGGAAAAGATGATTAGCAAGGAAGAAGACGAAGCATGTTACGAGCTCTTCCAATTATGAAATGCACGTGTGTCATGTTCCACAACCATCTTAGTCATTACATAACAGAAAAGCAAACTCCTTATCTCGAGAAAATCAAATCCACCATCTTTAAGAGAAAGTAAACCTTGATTGATTGAGAATGCTTCTTTTAAGAGTAAAAAAAAAGTGAACTTTTTGAACCGAAGATCATGATTCTTTTGCATGTCCCGAAATGCTATCGTTACATTACATTTTTGAAGAAAATCTCTTTAGATCTGTTGAATGATCAGACAATAGAGATATTAACAAATCCATGTCAATAGAGAATCTTAATTATGTTAGTACTACTCATTGTGCATGCATGACCATGAGTACAAAGAAGAAATAAACTTTCTTGTCGTCTTTCACTTATTACTATTATCATTTCAGACACAGAATCTCTTCGAAGAAGCTGCTGCTACTACGCACCATCATTGTATGGCCAAGCTTGGCTGTAAAGATTCGCTTCGCCACCATCAATTGTACTTTTATTTATTCTTACTCCTTGCGTAAATTGTTGGTTTAATGCAAGAACAACAATTTTGTTTGGACTTAAAAAGTTCGAGCAATCAATAACATAAAGAACGAAGAATATATTTTGTAGAATTTATTTATCAACAAATTTCCACTATAAAAATCATACGTAGTTCATCACCAAACTCTAAACACACAATCAACAAGATTCAACCCCACGAGCACCAAAAAGCTTCAAACACCACACAAAAAGGATACAAATAAAAAACCACACAAAAAAGGGATCGAAAATAATATTCTAGCATTAAAAGCATGCATGCATACTAACATGAAGAAAAGCTTCAAACCCTGATACACGAAACACAAGATCTAGATTTCACAATAGATTCCATAGCCTTAGCTACACCTTTAGCACAAGGCCTTGCTTCTGGTTCGCAAACAGTACACTGCAGTGAAAGATTCATTGCCTCCACGATTTGGTCCTTCTGATGACTACTTATAATTTCTTGATCACTATCATTATTATTCTTGATCTTCGGATCAACCCATGTTTCAAAATGACAATCTGAGTAGCAGTATCTTGCCCATTCAACAATGCTTCTGTGCATCCCAAGCTCTGTATCTCCAGGAGATTTTCCAGTGAGTAGTTCAATGAGGAGAATCCCAAATCCATAAATATCACTCTTTTCGTCAAACCCTTTTGAGTTTTCTACCTCTGGAGAAAGATAGAGAGGCTACTGTTACAAAGTGAATGTTTATATATAGAGATTTGCATCACTGTTGTAATTGCAAGCATAAAGTTAAGGCATTCTTTTCAGTTTCCTTGATTGGCTCTGCATGCATGAACGATCATGAACTTATTCACGTATATATGGTAAGGTTCTTTATATATGTGTAAAGTGAAGAAAACAATTTATGGACGGTTAAAGTTACATTTAAGTATAATACCTGGTGCAGCATAGGCAGATGATGAGTCCAAACATTTGCTCACAGAATTTGTAAGATTGAAGCCAGGGAGATTTATTCTTAAGCGAGCTTGATTTTCTCCATCGATAATGATCTTGCGAGGTGTGATGGAGCCAACTACGACTCCAGGCGAACAATAGCAATGCAAATACTTGAGAACTCTTGCGATTTCAGCTGCTATGTTGAGTCGATGTTCCAAGGTCAGGAATGGAATCATCTGGCTAAGATCCTTCCCTTCGACGTATTCATAAACCAAAATCCCTGCCTTTTCTGATCTGCAGATCGCTAGCAGCTTCACAATATTGGGATGACTAAGCTTGCAGTAATGGCTCCAATCCACCCAACAATTCGATGGAATGGACGAAGCGACTTCCTTAGCCAAGAACTGCTGCTTGTTGTCTGAGGCAGACTTTCCTCTGTATGACAAACCTAACCTTCCGCTCGCCACAAGATTTTCCTCTCTGATGGATGATACTATGTCCTTAATGGTAATTGCCTGTCTTGAATGGTTAGAATTCAACAACTGTAATTCCCAAGTTCCATCTCCACTCCGTATCTTCTTTAGCTCCATTTGACTGGACCTTCTCTTAATGAAGACAGCGAAAACAAGTATGATCACGAACGTAGTAACTGAGGCCAGAACGAACGTTAATACAAACACACGAACGTGTCTTTTAGCACCGTTATCGCATGGTGGTAAGCCACTTGTCTTTTCGCCGCCGCAGAGGTGATTGCCTGCAACTGAACTGGAGTTAATCGCCAGAAATGCCCCTGTTGAGGGCAAACTACCATGCAAGTGATTGTAAGATATGTTAACTTGAACAAGGGAGTCCACATTCCCAAGATTAGATGGGATTTTCCCTGTCAAGTCATTGAAAGATAAGTCAAGCTGACCAAGAACAGGCATATTGGCAAGGCTATGGGGGATTCCTCCGCTGAGATGATTGTGGCTAAGGTCAAGAGTCACGAGCTTACTGCAGTTGGATAATTGATCAGGGATTGGACCCGAGAGATCGTTCTCATTTAGCTTCAGCATCATCAGCTGAGAAAATCCTCCATAGCTTTCTGGTATGGTACCAGAAAATTCGTTTCCTGATAAATCCAAGTTTTCAAGATTATGATCGCTGCCAAAAGTGTCTGGAATTTGGCCCAAGAACTTGTTATTTGCCAGGTTTAGCATCTGAAGTTGTGACATATTCCATCTCCTATCATTGATTTTGCCAGAGAAACTGTTGCTGGAAGCATCAAGATAGTAAACCAATGGAAGCTTTGTGAATTCTGCTGAAAGTTCACCAGACAATCTGTTCCTCTGAATCCTAACCCGTTGCAGGCTCGTACAGCGGCTGAGGCTCCTTGGAATCTCACCTTCCAAAGAATTATCGAATAGAATGAGCTTAGAAAGATGGCCCGATGCGCACACATATTCTGGGATTTTACCAGTGAGATTGTTGGTGGAGAGGTCTAATACAGTGAGGTTGTTACGTTCGCCGAGATCCATAGGTATCTCTCCAGATAGTCCATTAGACCATAACTGTAGAACTTGAAGGTGGGGCAAAGAAGACAAAGCATTTGGGATATTTCCAGAGAAGTTATTGGAGAATAAATGGAGGATTTCCAAGTTCTTCAGCTGTGAGAACTCTTCAGAAATCTCACCAGAAAGTGAATTGTCGCTCAAATCAAGAGACACTAACTTCTTGAGATTGAAAACAGTCCTTGGAATGGGGCCTGTGAGCTTGTTGAAGTAGAGGAAAAGGTTCTCAAGATCAGTGAGATTTCCTAGAGATGAAGGGATCTCACCGCTGAGATTGTTGTAAACAAGATCAAGATGATTCAGAGAAGTTAGCTCTCCAAGCCCTTTTGGAATCTCGCCAGAAAGATTGTTGTACCCAAGATAAATCCACCTCAAGCTCTTCATGAACCCTAATTCATCTGGTATTTCACCAGTCAGTTGGTTGGATGCTAAAGTCAAGACTTCTAGCATCGTCATGTTAGCGATAGAACTAGGGATTCTTCCTGAAAATAAGTTCCCGCCAAGATCAAGAACCTTGAGGCCATACATCAATCCGACGTCAGGTGGGATTTCTCCCGACAAAAAGTTGTTCGATAGGTCAAGTGTTTCAAGAACTAGCGGGAGATAGTTTCCACTGGATATCGAACCTGTCAAGTTATTGTTGCTAAGGTTGAGATATCTAAGGGATGATGAAGAAGAAGACGGTGCGTTTAACCTTGGAATCTCTCCATAGAACTGATTGGAGGAGAGATCAATTTTTTGAATGAACTGTAACCTGAAGATTGTTTCGGGGATTTTTCCTGACAAGTTCA
Source organism: Craterostigma plantagineum (assembly GCA_027422505.1). Lineage (NCBI taxonomy): Eukaryota > Viridiplantae > Streptophyta > Magnoliopsida > Lamiales > Linderniaceae > Craterostigma > Craterostigma plantagineum. The sequence continues at coordinate 162,636 of JAPQWV010000905.1, forward strand.
TCCCTGAGAGCTCGACCTTGGAAACATGGGATGAGTCCAAACAGGTTATACCTTTCCATTTGCATAGAGTTGCCTCAGATGAAACATCCCAGCTGCCGAGATGATGAAACGGATCTCTTACAGAAGCTTTCAAGGACAAAACCGTCTCAAACTCGCTATAAACAGCAGCTTTGCATTGAGGCAACTTTGTATTGATGATGATGATGGTGATGATGAATATGAGCGCCATAAGCTCAACCAAAACTGATGATGTACAACTCGCCATCGCAGCAGCTGACCGAGGTTTTCGTGTGTTGTGAATAAGGTTGAAGGTAAAGCGCTGATATGCGTTAAAGATAACTTACAGAAAGCTGAGACGACTTTCAAAGCTAGCTATCGTAGTAGTACTACCACACACCACCCTTCATTTTCCTGCAGGAAAACAAAAAGCGAAAATCACAGATTAATTCTTTGGATCTGAAGCTTAAATTATATAAAGGTTGCCCAGAAAAAATAGAGAGACATAAACACAGGCTTTTTAGTATAAAAAGGGGGAATCTTTTATACATGGACAAATGAAAATTGGCATTTGCTTAAATTATATAAAGGTCAGCAGCTTAAGAAATGCACGAGAACAAGCAAGGAAAGCATGGCGGGATGAATAAGTTGGATATAAAGCTAATAAGTAAAGTAGAAGCTGCAGTTGCATGCAAGAAAATACAGAAGACAAACACATAAAAACTAATTAATCCTCCCCCTCCCTAGAAAATAGAAATATACTTAATATATACACACACACACATATACTTAGTTGAGGAGTGGCGTTACCATGTTAAATAATAGAAGATGTCGCACGAAATCTTTAATATATGAAGCCCAGAAGCTGAACTATCACGTACCTATGACAATTAGCTGAAGATAACATACTAGGGTTTGAGTGGGTAATATAAATAGATTGAGATGATGTTCAATTTGTTGATGGGCACACGAACGGTTTAAAGGGAAAAGAAGGTCGAGGAGGGAAGGGAGGAGGGACACACGAAAGAAAGAAAAAGAAAAAGAAAAATAGATTATTTGAAGCGTTAACTTTTGTCGGATATTACCAAAATTCTCTTTTTGACTGAAAATTGCTTTAGAATGTTGCATCGAAGTATGTAACCGTTGAGCCCATGCTATGCTTGCTTTTGCTCTAAATATAAAAAAATTATGTGAACTTTTCATAGCTAATACAAGGAGAAAGGTCTTGCCTATAAATTATTAATACAATTAGTAATCTTATAGCATATCATTTATATCTACAAACAATTTAAATTAACAAGCCAATATGAATATGTATCAGAACTACGGAAGAAAACATATTGGCAACAGATGGAATGTAAAAAGTAGAAAGTATTTCCGCTTTTTCATTCTCTTTGTCGAAGGAATATGCAGTGTGTGGTCTTTGTCATTCAAGCATGCTTTCTTAATTTAATTATCTATCTATTATATCCATAAATAAATTAACTATCATCTAAATTAATGTCACGTTCACCGATGATTAGTATGCAAGGAAGGTGGGTTATAATCATGCGCCTACACTTTATTAAATTTATAATATGTGTTCTGACACTTTATTTGAGCATATCCTCTATTTAATTAAATTATGAAGTATGCAACAATTTGAAAAGCTAATTTATGCCATTATGCTGTAAAGTGCAAGCCCATCCACTATAAATATAGTGCTCAAGAGATTGTTTTAAAATAATTAAGCCACTTCTTATTTGTCGCTTCTATATATACATACTACTTGCTTCATTCTTTACATAAAATATTATCTGAAACTCTTTAAACATTTATAGTGATAATCATCGAGTTTGTTTTTTTTAGTTATTTTCTATTAAAAGTTGTAAATGAATAAGAAATAAATTCTTGAACTGCTGCTAATGACGTGGGCATGACAAAGCCGACCTAATTCCATCAAATATGGGGTATTGCTTTTCGAGATAAGATCGTATTCTTTTGCAGTGGTCCAATGTCCACATTTTTTATTTTATAAGTGCAAATTCATCAATACATATGTAATTTTAACCTTTTTCCGGGGAAAAAAACATTATCGATTGGGCCAAGTAAAAGAAATTCTTTTGGGTCTTATTGCTAGTCGAGTTCGGCCTTTGACGTCCAGTTTTCTTACAATTATGATCCATCTTTCCCACGATAGATTTTCACATTCTAACTTGATGTGTACGTGTGAGAATTACGTGATATGGTAGATTATTTGCTTTTATGTGTTAAAGGATTGATATAGTGTGTAGTATAGGTTGGGATTGGGACCAACTTCTTACAATTTGGTAATTTGAATCGAACATGAACCCTATATCGTATGGCTGCCAAAAGCTTCTTTCTTGCTTTTAATCATATTTAAAAAGACATAAATTTTAGAACATACTTGCTACAACATCATAATTATCCAACTTCATTTATTGATATATGCATGTGTCAATGAAAACCCTAATAATGAAACTCACATGTATATAAATGATTCTTTGGTATAATATTTTATTTCATAAATCCTTATGTTTTCATGTACTGGAATGAGCTTCCGCAAGTGTTTGTGCTTCTTACCCCGTGAGTCTTCTTCACGGGCCTACAAAGGCCACTTTACACAGTCCTATATTCTATTCTTTGAACACTATGTGAGTAAACTTTGACCCACATACAATGTTTCCATAATGCAATTTGGGAGGTTATTAAAGTAAAGGACCCTTCTTTCATTTATTGCATTTCAAAAAGCAATTGCAACATACAAATTAATGTGTCATGTTTCTTTTGTCACGAATATGTTTGGTCCTTATCACATCGTCCCTTCTTATTAATTGCACTCCAAGATTTTTTCCAACATTGACGGGCTATATATACTTCCCACACGATCCCAATATATATTTACATATATTATATATAGAGCATTGCAGATAGAATAGAAGAAATGGTAGCTCATGGAGCTGAGGAAGAGAAGCATTTGCCTCGTCCGATAATGGTATATACTATGCAAGTCTTTTGCCAAGAAATATTTCAAGCGCATACATCAATACACAATATTTGATGCATAGACAAATACTATTCATGCATGCCATGCCACACACCGAGAAGTTGAAGGAAAATAATTAACAAAGCGATGATATTTGCATACTTGTATACAAGTATTTCCATGCGGGAATTATTGTGTGATTTTCCCTTTTGCAGAATCTTCACAACCATCAAATGCTGCGCAAGGCCATTTCAGATGTAACAAAGGAGATAGTGAAATTAGGCGAAGATTTAGACACCATAATCGAAGTAGAAGAACCAACAGTGCAAGTATCGTGCGAATGCTGCGGCCTAAAAGAAGATTGCACGAATGGATACGTCTCAAAAATTCGTAACTCTTTTTCTGGTAAATGGGTTTGTGGGCTTTGTTCCGAGGCCCTAAAAGAAAGGTTGGACCACGAGCCTGCAGATATCGCAGGAGCGATGATCACTCACACGAATTTCGTTCAGAATTCGAGGCTAAATCCAAACCTTTCGTTGACTTGGGCTATGAGGGACATAGTTAAAAGGCATTGCGAGAGAAGAAAGCAGGGTGATTTATTATCAAGATCGAACAATATAGCTAGAAGTTCTAGTTGTGTTCCTAGGATTCAAAATTATGATATTACCAATTCATGATGTAAGACATATCAATGTTTAGGATTGCATTTATATGCCAGCTAGGTAGCTACATCTACATGTATCCGATCAGTCAGATGATAATCCACATGTTTTATCCCTATCGAATTTGTTGGGTTCAAATTTCTGAATGTATTGATCGTCAAAACTCCCATCGTGGTTCGAAAAGGAAAACATTTCAATGTACGTATACCTACGGAAAGATATTCTAATATATTGTTCTAGTTTCACTTAGATACAATCCCGCGGTTTAAAATTTGTCCATTACACGAGAACTTCAAAATGTGCGGAATAAATATAGATTAGTTTGGTCAGTCCAAATTAACAAGAATTGACAACGATGTTACCAAAATGAGGAACTGCTTTTTATGATTCGTTCGTCCCTGTGTGTGTGTGTGTGTGTGTGTGTATTACCTAAAAGCATATAGTGACAGCTTTAATTATTTGCTCTCAAAAACTCCATTATAAGTAAACTGTTATGAATCTTACGTCCAATCATCAACATCTGTTAGGAAAACAAAAAAGCAGAATATGCTATAGAAGAAACCCTAAAACAGTGTCCTAATATGTACGTGTATGTGCAAACAACTTTAAGTTTACTAGCTAAGAGTCATAAACTAGCTAGTACGAGGTCTTATTATAACTAATTGGCTTCTCGGACGAACTGATTATGGGCCTACCCCTCCTAGATTGAAGGCATATACAACTCGAGCTCCTCGTAATCTTTCTAGTGTTGTTACAATTAGTACCACCTTTGTACTGCTAGGGGCTTTCTAAGGACTTAGACGTATTGATTCCTGCGTAACATTCTCTTCATGCATGGCTTCGGCTTGCAATAACAACAAAGGGTAAGCACGCACGTCCCAACCTATTGAACTTGGCACAAGCTATCCACATGTGCGTTTAACGCCTCTTCCCTCTTTCCACCATTTTTCTTCGTTTCTTCTTTCACTGCCTCCAACAGATCAGCTCGCATATCATTTTTCCACTATTTCTTCTTTCGCGTATTTTCCTAACGTATTGCGGGGTGCATTCTTCAGGCATACTACAACATTCACATTTTGCATCCTCTACCTCAGGGATACGAGGTATTATCTTGTACAGGTTGTTGTTGTCAAAGCTGGTTTTTTTAGTACTAAGGTGATTGGTTAGGGTTTCTTGATTCACGAGTTCGAATGAGATGTCGGACATCGTACATTGATTAGAGTAGACTGAGGGCTTAGAGGGATTTCGCGGGTAGTTGTCCGTGGTTTCATTTTTAGTGAATAAGCCATGGAGAGGAACATGGAGTACTCCCTGTGGGGAGCCATGGATGTTGTAATTAATAACACCTTGTGATATGAATAAGAAAATAATGGACAAGTGTTAAGCTTGAAGCACAAAATAAGAGGGATTATTATATTATATCATATCGATAGGCATCATATATGAGCTACGATTGTTGCAATATGTTCGTGGATGATCAAGGACAGTTGCAATAGAACTGTATTATGTGGGACATAAGCAAATAAAGCACTGTTGGGTATGTGGACGAGACAGTATGTGCGTGTGTTCAATATTGCGTGTAAAATTAAAAATCCAAGCAGCCATAGAGCATTCGATATGAAGCTAGTTTTCCCGTGCCTTTTCCCTAAAATTCATGAAATTTTTGAGTCCCAAGCGGAATAAACTGGCTTTGGATGTTGAGTTCATCACATGATTCTTGACGGAGCCTAAACTGGCTTGCAGGCTAGGGCATGGTGAGTATTGGGCCATTTGGGCATTCTCTTAATTAGATTTTGGAGCTACAAATCATCAGATTGCTCATCAATGGTCTGAAGGTATTCTACATGTTAATAGAAAAGAGGGTTTGGAGGGAAACGACTAGCTAGTCTCCTGCCATGTTTCCATTCCGACGATTAACGACCTCAATCATCAATCTCTAAATGAAAAAAATAAAATAAAAATAAATGGCAATCTGCATTTCATTTAACCTAAGGAACTAATGGAAGGAAAAAGTCCAAAACTGATATTAATAAATACTAAAGGTAGAGCCCATCCGTGCCCAGTCCTCCATCATACGAAGGAATGCAATATGCCTGGTACATTTCAAGCCCCAATCCTCTCTTTCTTGGTATGCTACGAGTTTTTGCGAATTTTCTTGTTTAATTTGTCCTCTGCTCTGTACCTCTCTCTTCGCTCTTCTCTCTTTCTCTTCTTTGTAACTTGCTCTTGCTTTGCAGACTCCTTTTCAAGTGCCTTTTTCTTCTCCGCTTCCTTGAGCTTGCGTTTTTTCATCTGCAGCACAGAACAAACCACGAAATGCATCATTCATCAACCAACAAATACTCTACTAATGCTCTGTTGCGCTGCTACTGCTACGATGTACAGTAAGTAATTGGAAAGCCAGCCTAGGAGCAGAACCTTCTCATTTCTGATAAGTTGAAGATGTTGAACGAGGGCGTGCACTTTTCTTTCGCGAGGCTCCATGACAACAGCTCTCCTATTCTCAAGCAGCTTACGCCTGCGAGCAGGTGTGTCCTTGGGCTTCGATGCAAATGGCAGAGCTGCTTGTAGTGACTTGGGAATAACAAGTGGATTGAACTTCCTTGGCTTCCTCTCAATAGGCTGAAACCCAACCCCCCATAGCAATAGTGATAGGTCAACTAACACGTCTTTTTCAGTGAAAAGAAAAATGGATCAAGTAGATGACATTTCTTGTACCCTATATAGCGAATCCTTGTTGACCGGCACGGGAAGGTTGTGTTCCCTTCTCAGTTCAGCCACAGTCTTCATCCCTTGCCAGCTTTTGTCCCGAGGCTGCAAAGCTGTTGTAAGAGGGTTGTAAAATTCAGGGACATCAACCTGAATCCAAGCACGCAAGAAGACGATATCCGTCATCTTGATCTTGTCCTCGAAGGTGCATCTAGCAATGCCTTCTTTAACAGATCCACCTTTCTTCTTCAGCTCATTCGCAATCTCTTCTTTTGCAGCCTTAAATAGAAGCACATTAAGAAACTAATATTAAAAAATTGGATATACCAACAGTTTGAGGATTTGCGACCTTTTTCACTTGTCCGCGTATTCCACTGACAGTGCGTATAGCTGCTCCTTCAAACCTCGCTACTTCGAGATCTGAAGTGAACATGTCTTTAATAAAAGCAGTTTTCTTATAGATTTTACAGGCAGAACCAACGAGCTTGAGCTTCTTCACAATCCTTGCAGCGTGATTGAACTCCAGGACCGTAGCAGTTGCTGTAACACGAAACGATGCCTGAAGCAAAAAAAAGAAAGGCGATTATCAGGGGAAAACTGAGATGGTCCACTATAGCTATTTTGAATCAAGGATAAAAAAACTTGGGCTTCTTGTCTCGATAGATGAGAAATTTCACACTTTTCGCATGAATTTAAGGATGCAAGTAAACTGTATATATCTAAATAAATCCCATATGATAAAAAACTCATAATTGCACTGAACATTTGGCACCTGGTTATTCGATAAGTTCTGCACAGCAACCACCCCAGTATGAGGCGGCGCAAGTGGACCCCAGAACATTGCAAGGCAATGCATGTGCTCAGGAGTGTATTTGAGCATGCGATGTCGTCCATTTTGATCCTCAATTGCATAAATTGGCACAGTTTGGTAGCGTCTCCACCCAATCGAAACAATAATCGGGTCTCTCGTTTTCAAAACTTTCTTGTGCCACCTGTGACGCTTCAACCGAACCTTCAGGGACAAACAAAACAAAATACTTGTAAATAGAATGGAACACTCAAGCAAGGATATCTACTCACTTTAAAAATTAGTCCCTAACCTGCATATACCCAACATTTTCCTCCCCAAGCGCAAGTCCACCAACAAGGATTGGATGATGAGGGTCAAAATTTTCCACCATTTCACAGGGAACATCGTGGATTTCAAGTCTGACGTAGGTCCCAGTTCTGTAACCCTCTATTTCCACACGAGTAACTTCGTCTAGTTCATTAAGTTCAGCTATGTTTACCTGCTTCTGCCGCTGGATCTCCTCTTTTAACTGCAATAGTAGAGTTCATGCATAAAACACAATCGCAATCATCGCAAGGCAAGTGGAGAATGATCACCACCAGATTATACCTTATCATAAAATTCACTGCCTTTGCTCTTTCCATTATCCGTATGGGTGTCATTATCATCATCTTCTTCCTCAGGAAACTCAGATCCATCATATGTAAAATTAGAGTTAAGGATGCAATGTTAAAGCTATATCATGTCGAGATCCTTTGAAAAGAGCACAGTTTCCAAACAACAGGGTTTTTAAATCCAAACAAATGAAATACTGCAGAGAACAACAGTACTATGACCCAAAAATACTTAACTGGCTATGATAATGATGCTTGACATATTTCCGTACTAGATGAAGCACACACATTAACACTATTATGCAAGTCTAGAAAAGGATATTGCGCGTCAAATTTGGCCCGAAGTGCTAGCTTTTTTAGCCTACGCTCCTCATCAGCCTTGTCCTCAACCTTCTGAGAACCACCAATATTTCCTAAACTGCTTTCATACTTCTCACCCGTTTCCAAGTCTTCAAAATCACCAAAGACTGCATCATCGCCATCTGTAGTACTTTCTGGGAGCTTATTTCTCAAGGATGCTTTTGACCAGTCCCCTGTCACAAAACGATCGCGAATACTTGCAATCAACTCATCATCCCCCCAGTCCTTATCACCGGTGTCAATACAAAACTTTGAGCAGTCATCAACATCAATATTGCCAATATCTGTTCCTTTTTTCATCTTCTGCACCCATGGTTGTAAAGAAAACATTAAAATGACAAGTCGATTAGTATGACAAGTCGATTAGTAGACAAATAATTTCGGGGTTAGCAGGCCCAAAGACCTTGACTCCTTCTTCTTTAGGAATAAAGAATTCATCGTCCCCACTTTCATCTCCGCTGGATCCATTCTTCTCATCATGAGACTCTGATGAAGGTTTCCCATATACAAGTTGCATAAGATTAGTATTCTTCCGAGCTGAAGTTCGTTCGGCCAGGGATTCCTTCCATTTGGCAACATTTCCCATCTCACCTATCAAAGGCAATCATTAACCAACGAGAACGATTATTTTCGGGGTCTGAATCTGAAAGCTAAGGAAGATTCACAGACAAATATGATGGTTTCTCATTCATATTAATAAAAGAAAGTATACCATTATCTTCCTCATCATCTGAAAGATCAGAGGAAGTGTCTTGGTTATCATCATACCGATGTTCATCCTCGTCACTTAGTTCCACATCACCTTCTCCATCAGAACCCTACATTAAAGGTAGGTTGGCATAAGAATGCAGCACAGTAGTGGCAATATAAATTCACATTAGCATCAAAGAAATATGGAGGAGAAGTTGTTCGCAATAAACTAAAGACCATCTAGGAGGAATATATAGATGTCCCATTATTTGGTCCTAATGCCAGGAAAGAGAAACATAAGGCATAACTTGAACTTCATTTGAATAATCTATGTCGAACCAAACCCGATGTAAACCATCAATGAGAAAGGTAATTATGTATATATGGAGAATATTTACCTGTAGGTTCTCTATATCCATTTCATTATCAAAAACCGCTTTTCTTCTGACCCTTCCCTCGTGAATGTCAATCTCTTCTTCGAAATTGGTTTGTGAAGGCGTTACCTGTTCCGAAGGACATAAGGTTTCTTCATCTGAACTATCATCCATCGGTTTCGAGGAACCAGTAATAGGGATAGTTTTGCCATCAAAAGTCTCCATATAATCCCCATCGTTAGAATCACTACCATCGCCTATTTCATCTTCATCATCATCATCATCCATGTCGGTTTGACCCATTTCTACAGGCTCAAGAGGAGTTCCTCGATCAGCAACTTCAGCATCAGAAAAATAATTCTGAGCTACGGCTGACAAGATAGGTTTTCTGCCAAAAAGTCTAACGAAACTCTGATTTAACTTCTCATCAACAGAATATTTTGTGTTCTGCAGTGACTTGACCAATTCAACACCAACATCACGTTGCTTTCCTGGCACAGAAAAAAATAACATTGATTTCTCAAAAACAAGTTAGCAGCATTTTCTTCTGTCTATCATTCAGTTCACCTAGAATCGTACAGCACGACGCTATCTTCTTTCATTTATGATTTATCACATACAAATGACAAAAAACACAACTTATCCATAAAGAATCAAAGCAACAGTAGAGACATAGAAGCTCCAGTATTGTTTCCACAATCTGAAGTACAGATGCAGCCAGATAGGCCAAAATGCCAGAGAGGATGTTCTAAAGAAAGGTCATTATGGTAGTAGAGTATTGACACTATCTGAGTATCTGAAAGAGAAGTCACTATGAACAGACTTTTTCGTGCAAAGGGAGTGCTCAAAGGCAATAACGCAAGTAGGATGAAATAGGACAATCACCTTTTCCCCCAGAACTAGCTCCATCATCTTTAGAGAACTGTACAAAATGGTCATTTATATTTATGTAGACAGCATCCTTATCATAAAGGAGATCCCCAACGCCAGACATAGGTGCATAAAATAACTTCTCCTTGTCTCTCAACCCTTTTTTCTTCGCAGCTGAGGGCAGAGGACAAGGATCAGCTAAACCAGTGATTCTAGTGAGAGGAAAATCACCAACACCTGCAATGTGTGCCTGCATTACACTGAAGGTAAGTGCAATACATTCCAAAAAATGAACAAATGCCAGAACAATAGAAATAAATAATGTTCAGTCACCTCAACATCAAACGATTCATTTGTGGAAGGATTCTAAAAAGATTACTGACGACCAAAAATCACTAAATATGATCAGAAGCAGGCAGTAACGAAAAACAACGAAAAGACCATGCATAAGAAACCAAATACTCCAACAAAAGCATCGAAATTTGAAAAAAAAAATCACATGCATACTAAAACTATCAGCTGGTCGACTTTAGTACCTTCATTCCATTCTTCAAATTACATCCTCGCAAGTAACCATACAGTGTAATATTTCTGTCACATTTATCATTCATTTGCACTTTCTCGGGGGGAGTAATATCTTCAAAACGATCTACTAGGACGTATGGATGAGCAACTCTCCACGACAGCGGGGGGAATTTCATGACAGAGATAAATCTTGCAAGATTGTGCACCTCACGTTTTGTATACCTTTCATAAGAAACCCCACGAAACAATAAGCATATATAAGGATACAACAGGCAATAAACACCCAACAAGAAGAAAATAGAAAGTAAATTCACTCACTTTCCATGAATGAGCCCCGATAAGTAAAATAACTTAGCACCATCATATATTTCAGTCCAGAACCGATGCTTCAATCGTTGTTTCGTCTTCCTGAGTTTTTTCACGTCCTTAAATTTGTCCAAATGAGTGAGTACACCCATGACTTTAGGAAATCCATGATTTTGAAGAATGTTCAGGAATTCAAAAGTTTCCTGCAATATTTTCAAACAACCGTATAAAATTGAAATGAAACATATTTCATAAATGAATACTGCATACTCTTGGCCACCTCCAATTTATAGATGCACAGCGTACATCACTCCCACTCATATCGCAAAGGATATTAATAAATTCTTATAATTTTAAGATCTTGAGGTCCTATAGCATGTTTAGCATCCGAATCCCTTATTACTAAATAGGATAACATTGATCAGAGCAGTTACTTTCCCAACCAATCATCAACATATACGTCAGATACGTTAACTTGTAAGTGAATCCTGAAGTCCGAGATATACTCATGATAGTAGTGACCAGAGTGCCTTAGTAACAAATAATGCATCCTTATGCAAAAAGTATTTCGAAGAAAGGAGAGGATACCATTTCGAAGCCAAAACTTCCATCAATAAGAAGCAAAGCTAAATCAGCAAACTTGGCACAATCAATCATCCCATTAATATCGTTTGGGCATTCCACAAACTGCAGCCTCCTTTGCTTTCCTGATATATTAAAACACATCATTTCAGAACTGAATGCCTTCCGCACTTCAGCAGTGTCCTAGAAACTAAACTCTAAATGCATGTACATCCAACACCATATTGCTTGTACATACAAATTGACTGGGACGCTGCTATTAACATTTTTAATAAATTATGACAGGTCAAAAGTATACCGTCAAACCAACTATGAAAGGAAAAACCCAACCTGACACAATAGTAATTGGACCACAAACTTCAGGTAAATTCTGCTTCGTATAATGCTTCACCAGACACTTAATCAGCAATGACTTCCCAACCTGCAGCGCGGTCAAATTTCAATCCTCCAAACGTAATGAACTGGAAATGCATATGTAGAAATTAAATCAGCACGAGAACTCAGCAAGCACACCTTCGGAGGGCCTTGGACAACAACAACGAACGGCGCAGGTTCACCTGTAGAGCGATCAACTGTTGGCACGTGAAGCCTCTTCTGCTCCTTCTCTGTTGATATCGTATGCAGCCTCTTGGCTTTAACAGACGAATTAAACGAGAATGCCTACAACCAAATATGTACGTATATTAATTAGGTGCTGCCATGACCAGCATGGACGCAAAATAAACCCTGCAAGATTGCTACCAAAATTAATTCCGTAGGTTCATTCAACACAAAAACACGTGGACACTAACATACATCCTGGAAATCAATAATCACCAAATAGATAATCGTAGGCCAGGTTCTGTAATTACCTTGGGATTGTTTTGCTTCTTCTGCTCCTTGGTTAGACCATCGCTGGAAGTAGGCCTCGACTTGGACTTCTTGCTCTTCACAGAAGCTCCCGATTTTCTAGCCCTATGCGACTTGTGCGATTGGTCGCTTTCCGTCGCCATAACTCTAGGTTTAGGGGGTTCGCTTCGAGCGACGCAGTGGTAACTGAGAAAGGCGTTTATTCCATCAACGGCGGTCTTATTTTGGGGTTCAAAGGGAAACGAAAGGGAAGGTAAAATAGAAATGGATATGCAAATTTAGTATTGGGCCGCTCGAATAGATATGCAAAAATTTCATATTGGGCCAACCTTACACATGGCCCAATGAAACCTTCAGCCCAACAAAATTACGGTGTAATTGTCTGTCTTGGAACGAATTATTTTTGGAACGGAATTAACTTTGTATATATTATATTTACCCAATCAAGAACGATGAATATTGATTCAAAACAAGATTACTAATCATCGAATGAACCAAGAATACAAAGTTCAAGGTGTATTTATTACATAAGGGGAGATGGACCAGTGGTGCAGGAGCTTTCAGACATTTAATTATTATTAATAGTTATTATTATTATTATCACGATGATCATCATCAAGAAGTCTGCAAGTAATATAATTTATAATGAAGAGGAGGAGGAGGACTCCTTCTCCTTCTCCTTCTCCATCTCCAAACGCTGTGCCAAGCCTTTCACACCAATCTCAAGATAAGAAAGCAATCCATGGAAGGTCAAACCTTCAACTGGATCAGCACAAAAGGACCATTCAATCATGCAACTATTAGTATTACCATCCTTGTTGTTCTTGTCAGCCTTCTGATCCTGCGGTGGTGGTATTTGTTGTAGTACCTTGAGAATGGACTTGTAATAGTTAAACCCCATGTTGTTGTCCATCACTTGATAGCTCAGGACCTTGTTGTCCGAGTCAATATCCGTCACTTTCTCGTCGGCCCACTTCACCACCACCGCAGCCGGTTCTCCTCCGCCGTTCGTCGTGGCGGAGCAGCGGCGGAGCAACCCAGGACGTCCTTC